>ML783733.1:212821-239983 GCA_009831015.1 Picea engelmannii
AATTGAAAGCAATACCAAAGGTGGAACCATTCCCTACCTTATGTAGGTAGACACTGTAAATCCACAAGGGTAGCCCAAATAAAATGAGAAATTGTAGTTGAAATCATTGTTAAATTTACCTTTATATTTTGATAATATAAACACTAGTTAGATCATTGAAAGACTCTGAGAAATGGTTTAATATTTTCCATTTAACATAGGAAGACATTGATTTTACAGATGATAACATTGTAGGCACAACCATATCAAAATTAAAGGGAATATTAATGTTCTAGATGGCCAAACTACCTCAAACAACCAATGATAAATCATGCAATATATATCTTGTTGTGAAAAAAACATTTTGTAAAATCCAAATTACAAACATTGACTCACTCAAGGACACAATTATCATTGTTTTTAGGTTGAACAAAGAAATATCAAATGATAGTGTTCTCAGGATGTTGATGGGAGTGGAGTTAGCCAATCTAAAAGGGTTCAATGAGTTTATGGCTATGTAGTGCCTTGTTTTGCTTTGACTTCATTTCACTGATATGATGTTGTTATTGGAGGGCATTTTGGTTACAAGAATGGCTTGGTTGGTTAACATATACGTTTATGGATGATATGATCTAGACCTTGTTGAAATATTGTAACTGCAAAGAGTATTCTAATTATTATTGATGTATTATTCATTAGATCAATCCCCTTTTGTGGATTGATCATGTCGGGTATTGTAAATGACCAAATCCCCTTTTGCAGATTGGTCAAACCCTAATTGTAATGGACTAAATGAAAAGTCGGCCCTAGAATATATTAAAGTGGTTATAACCACCTAGAATATATTAAAGTGGTTATAACAACCCAGAATGAGAATTCGACCTTGCCACTGAAAAGACACCCCAGTCCGACACCTGTCAGTTTGTATAAATAAGAGAGGCTAGCGCCTCATTTGTTCACTCACTCACTTGATCATCAGAGCGCAAGTCTGGAGCTGCAATTAGAGAAGAATAGAGAGAGATAGGCGCACTACTTGGGATAGGTCTTTTTGTATTGTTTGGTTTATTCTCTTGGCATTGTATTGGCTATCTATATTAAGGAAGTTTTTGCTGGGTTTTCTCCCCCATGAGGGTTTCCCAGGATAAATAATGTGTCTCTTGTGATTGTGTATTTCTCAGTGATCATATCTCTGCTATGGTTATCTAGTAAATTGAAAAGAAACCTAATAATAGCTTAAACCTTAACATGGTATCAGAGCTAAGTTGAAGAGAGCATCTTTCACAAGAAGAAGAAAAACGTCATTGTTGTCATACATGAAAATTATGGCTTTTTATTGAAGATTATTTTAAGCCTCAAAATTATCTAGAAAAGTGCGCCCTAACCCAAGGAATTATTTGGCACCTTCAGCACACCTTTTTAGTGGGTAGATCTCCCAGAAAGTGAAACCCTAGTTTCACCAGTACCAGAAAACCAGAAGTACCAGAAGTAACAAAAAATCGGAAGTACTAGAAAACCAGAAGCACCAGTCCGTAAATCCGCTTGTCAAGTTTGAGGGAGTAAAATTTGGATTTTCATAAATCTGACTGCACCATCTTACTCGCCTTAGCGCAGCGCATCTATCCCCTGGATCAAAATTTCAAAATTTGAAGTTTGAAAAATTAGGGTTTCCTCATAAAACCCTAAGTTGCAGTTGCAATTGCAGTCTCAGAACCAGTTGCAGTATCAATTGCAGTTGCAGTACTAGTTGAACTATCAACCGGAGTACTAGGTGCAATCACCCTTGAATTTTTTAAGAGTTGGTGATCATTACCACTGCTACCAGATGGTGCCACTACCTACAAATGTTGTCAGAGGTATGTACTCACACATGTTTAAATGGTTAAGACTTAAAGGGTATTTGCAGGAGAAGGGATCTCTTGCCATAGATCCAGAAGGATCTCAAGATCCAACACATTCAGAGGAACAATGCAACTTAGGTTTGATTATTCTGATATGCATCTATTTGTTATGACATTATTTTAATTAGTGTTGCATGTTGAAGCTATGGCCATCATACTAACCTTTGGTCAAAATTAAAGTCAAGGTATTAGATGGATTAAAATTGAGATCATAGAGTTTACCCTCTAACCCAACCTTCTGTCAAGATAGCATATTCTCTTAGTACATAAGACATGTTGAAGAAAACACTCGTCATCTTGAGTGAAGGAGACTTGGAAGAAAAGAAACACACTCATTCTTTAGGACAAGGCCCCAGGTTCCAGGTTTGATTAATTAAGTTGATATGATTCAAAGTTGCACATGACAAGTTGATGACCAGGGATGATTTTAGGGGCTAAATTTTGCTCATGGGCTAATTTTCCATGGTTTTTCCAAACTTGAGATTCGCTGTTTTAAAAATGATTCGCCCAAATTCTATAGGATAAAATCATTTTACCTTAAAAATCGTCAAAATTTTATAAAAACTATATAAAATCCTTAGAAATTTGAATATTTTTGCAAAAGTATCGCCAATCATTTATAGTTGGTATATGAAGGATTAGTAAGATTCACCAAGGTTTCTACATTTGAAAATAAATTTCCATCCTTAAAATCATCCTTGTTGATGACTACCCCTTTACAAGTAAACACTATAGTTGATAGCAGTCCTTGAAAAATATTATACTTGGTAGCATGTGAGCATATTGAGATAAATGCTTAATGTAATCATTTGCCTGATACAAGTAACATCTCCTCTAGGAGAAATCTCTTGTGTTAGTTCCAGGTTGCCATGGAGGAATGTTTGATCACAACACTATAAGAGTATCGACCTCATTTCATATTGCATCTCTTACTTTTGATCTTTGCTTCAGATAGGCCACAAGTGATAGCTCTAAAGAAGCTACTGTGATGATTATTCGTGTTATTTCTTTATCTACTATTATCAAAAGAGTATTATTCTTGCTCGCTGTTTTGTTGACCTTGTTTCAGGTCACAGGTGATAACTCTGAGGAAGCTATAGTGAAGGTTGTAGAAGGCAACATATTAGATGAGATATGAAGCAGACTATGTACATGACCATATACACTCATGTGAAGAATAAGCTACCTTTTGAGATTCAGAGTATCTCATATGAAGATTGATTGAAAGGAGCAGAAGGCTCAAAAGATGACTGAACATTAGAACGGGAAGCAGATCTTCTTTGAATCCTGACTCTATATTTCATATTTAGACTTAGTATTCAACACCAAGTATACCCTGTAAGAGATGATGAAGTCCTTGTAGACTCAAAATAAATTGAGAGTAAGCCTGATCTCAGAAAGGATCAGATGAAGAGACAACTTCCAACACTAGGAGACAGATGTCATGAGAAGACTAGATTGTAGCTTCAAAAACTTCTAGGAGATATGGAATCTCCTAGGAAGATTCTCTTGTTTCAGTAACAGAGAAGGAAGCCAGTCAGAAAGACTAGGATATGGATTCTTTCGTGAGACTAGAAGAGAAGTCAGTATTGACTTCTAAGATTTATCTATACAGATCAAGCATGTTGCAAATGTATAAATCTCGATGTGTGTCTAGAGGATTCTCCCAACAAGAGGGAGAAGACTATGACGAGACACTTACTCCAGTTATTCAAGAAATAGATCCAGTATTTATGAAGACAACCAGAACAACCATGCTTCATATATAGTATGAGATGTAGGGGGAGCAATCCCCATATTTAACATCGAGTGGCAGTTGTTGCAATACATTAGTTGGGTCATGGAAACATAACTATGATAAAAGATAGTGTTACCTCCATGAAAAAATAAGAGTTATCTTCAATATCAGTTACTGATCCACTCTCAGTTTCAAGATGAAGTTGTTGCCATGATGGAGTAGAGGAGTTACTCCCAGATTTCAGCAGTCACAGTGAGAAGGAACAATTCTCTTCTTTAGAGCAGATGCAAGTGCAAAGTCCCAATTCTAGAAGGAACAATTGCAGAAAGAGGAGAGAACACACTCTTAATCAGTGAGATAGATAGTTCCTTGTAGAGAGCACATAGAGCCAACACATGATTGTGCATATTGAATTGTAGCTAAGCAAGTGTACCGGATTGGTACATTGCAATGAGAAACTTTGACTTGAAGAGTGAAGATAGAAAGACTCATGTCTTCCAGTTGAAGGAAGCTTTGTACGTGTTGAAGCAAGCTCCTATAGCTTGGTATGGAAGAATTGACAGTTTCCTGACAAGCTTGGACTTTACCAAGAGTAAAGTTGATTCTAACCTTTACCTCAAGGTTATAAATGATGAGCCAATGATGTTACTACTATATGTAGATGATGTATTCTTGACAAGATGAAGAAAAGCTCATCATAGATTGCAGAAGAAGCTCACTACAGAGTTTGATGGAAGACCTAAATGCATTATCTCTTAGGTCTTGAAGTTTGGCAGAGCACATAGAAGATCATCCTTAACAAAGGGAAGTATGCAGTTAAAATGAAGAGGTTTGACATGTTGAAATGTAAATCCATGAATACACCCATGGAAACGAAGTTGAAGCTCTTGGTAGATACCTCGTCAGAATTGGTTGATGCTACTATGTATAGACAAATTATTGGTTCAGTGATGTATCTAACAAATACCAGGCTAGATATATGTTTTTCCTTGAGTCAGTATCTGATAGAGCCCAGACATGTTCACATTGTTGCTGCAAAACATATGATGCAATACCTTAAGGGTACGTTGGATTTTGGTCTCTATTATACTAGAGATAATGACTTCAGACTGAGTGGTTACACCGATTCATATTGATCTGGAAGTACTTTTGATAGAAAGAGCACTTCAGGATGTTGTTTTAGTTTGAGGTCAGCCATGTGACGCAGCCGCACTCCTTGGAGCACGCCCACTCACACAGGATCTTCTTCTCTCTTCGGCCCGAAGAACACCAAGGTTCTTCTATTTCCCTATCGAGAAATCTGCACCCACAAATTCTCCTCGCGATCCCCCTTTCTCTTCTTATCGGAGGATCGGAACTCGCGGCTTCACAAGTTCACTGTCGACCACTAGGCTCTTGAATCCACGAGACCCGATGGCTAGTCAACGCTGACTTTATCTTCCCTTGTCGAGATTTATGCTTTATCGTGATTTCGCCACTTGCGATGTCGTGCACTTTGATTTGCCGACTCCCGATACTCGATGCACCGAATCTTCGATGCGCACGTGCGAGTTGAATTTTCCCACTTTCCGTCGCTTCTACCGAGATTTCGGAATTCGCGGGATCGCGAATCCTGATGTCAAAGGATTCGGGACTTGCCTTTTTCCCGATCCCCGATATGGTATGCCAACTTTCCTCCACTAGCTCCTGCTGTGGCCCACATGACTCTCTCGTTGGGATATCGCGGATCGCGATTCCAAACTGTTTGTGTATCTCATCTTCAAAACCCCCAATATGCCGAACCCCAACTCTTCCGGATCTTCTGACAAGTGTCCTCAACAATGAACGGTTCTGATCTTGTCGGGATATCGCGGATCGCGATATTGCAAGTTTCGTTGCAACAACTTGGAGCTTCAACTTGCGAATCCCCGATATGCGATGTCATGTGTAGATCTGATGGTCCCTGTGACTCGGGATCGACGACTCTGCCCCTCCTGAGCTCGAACCTCCTCCACACTTACACGATAATCTCCCTGCACCTCTGTGAGATCCAACGGCCCACAGAACTTCGCGAAACCTCCTCAAAGGATTTCGACCGCCCGTTCTCCCTTATATGATTCTGCAAATGAGGAAGTGTCTCTCCACGAGACTCGTTCACCTGCTCGCCAATCCTGTGACGCCTCCCTCAGACTTCCAATTGAAACTTCTCTACGCTTATCCTTCAGTGAATTCGAAGGCCTATTCCTCCTGAGCTTGTTCTCGACTTCTCAAGTCCTTCAGAGAAATTCTTGCGCGCACTCCTTGCGGCAAACCTTCGACGACGTCTAAGTGTCGAAGTCTCTCGACTCTGCGCACTTCTGCAACAGCAGTCTTCCAATACTTCTGCTCAGAACCACAACTCTAAGACTTAGCTTGGCCTGCGCACTCCTTGCACGGAACTGTGCCTGTCTGCACCTTCGAGGAAATGAGAACAAAATCTATCTCTAATTGAACCCTTCTGTCAACGCACTCCTTGCGGACAATTCAACTGCACTCCTTGCAGGAATCCTCTGGCTCAATTAGAGAAACAATTGAAACTCATTCCATCTCCCTCTCAGACTTCAATTCAACCATGAAATCACATACACAGCATATGAAAGCAAATGTATGACAAGAAACAAACATTCATGAGCGTAATATCAATACACAGAGAAACAACACCAACCATGAATTTGACTCAAAGCTTTATTCTATTAATTCAAATTCCTGTACATGGGTGTTCTTCCTACAACTCCTTGCATGCTCTTCTCTTCTTGCTCTTGTCCTATGCTCAGGGGTTATGTTACAATGATACAATGAGGGTGTCTATATCCGTTTTCCCTCTGGGACTCTAAGCTATCAAATCTAGAATTAAAATCCTATCTACCAACATTAACTAAATTAAATATCGTCTATCTACTAAAGGACGAGATCTATCCGCTCAAGGTTCATTACAATATACAAAGGCGCTTCCTCTTAAATGACTCATTTAAGATTTTGTGCAACAGTTCCAAAGCATTTTCAAAATTTGTGCTGGCTTGTCCAACTGTCCTCCGCTTCCACGCTGGCTCGCTTGATGAGTTGGCGATGCTCCTGCATCATACTCCTCGGCTTGAAAACATTCATGGGCTCTTGTCCATGAGCTCCTAAACGGTTTGTCCATGCTTCTGTATTTCCGCTTCGCTCTCCTAGCTGGCATCTTCCACGGGATGATTCTTCCACTTGACCAGATACTCGAAGTATTCTTTTCTTCTGGTCTTTTTACCCACTCGCTTGTCCAATATGCATTCCATCTGTGACTTCTCTGCAACTGGTAATTGTTTCATCCACTGGATCACTGGTTCCTCGGTTCCAGTCTCTGTTTCTCCAACCCTGTATGGATATAAATATGCAACATTGAATATCGGAGATATTCCGATGCCATCCGACAACTCGATCTCATAAGCATTTTCTCTGAATTTTCTCAAGACCTTGCATGGTCCGATTTTCTTCATCTTCAACTTATTGTATGTTCCCCTTGGGAACCTTTCTTTCCTTAAATGTGCCATAACTAGATCACCAAATTCAAACTGAAGTTGTCTCCGATGCTGATCTGCTCTGCACTTATATTCATGACTTGATTTCAACAGTCGCTCCTTCACCCTGCTGTGAAGTTCTTTCATCGCCTCAATGAACTCTTCTGCGCTAGTGCTACTAGTCGCAGTCTGTTCTAAATCCCTTAACTTAGAAACTCCTCTCGGATGCATCCCATAGACAACCTGAAATGGACTTTTCCCTGTGCTCCGATTTACTGAGTCATTGTATGCAAACTCTGCCTGTGGCAATATGTTATCCCAGCTGCTATGGTGCTCTGTCACCAAGATTCTCAGTAAGTCTCCCAGACTTCTGTTCACCACTTCTGTTTGTCCATTTGTCTGAGGATGATAAGCAGAACTAAACGCCAAGTTAGTTCCTAGCTTCTTCCATAAGGTCCTCCAAAAATGCCCTATGAATTTAGTGTCTCTGTCCGAAACTATGCTTTTCGGAAACCCATGAAGTCGAATGACCTCTTTGAAGAACAGATTTGCGATGTGAGTCACATCGCTGGTTTTCTGGCATGGGATGAAGTGTGCCATCTTGGAAAACCTGTCCACGACCACAAAGACTGAATCAACCCCTCTTTGTGTCTTTGGTAAACCCAATACAAAATCAATACTTATCGCCTCCCATGGTCCTTCTGGTATGGGCAATGGATGATAGAGTCCTGCATTCTGTTTCCTTCCCTTTGAATGCTGACAAACTCTACATCTGTCAATAGATCTCTTGACATCTGCTCGCATCCCTGGCCAAAAATATGATTCATTCAGCTTAGCAAATGTTTTTTCATGGCCGAAATGTCCTGCCAATCCACCACTGTGCTTCTCCTTCAACAAGTTCTCCCTCATGGAGCATTTTGGAATACACAATTGATTGCCTTTGAACAACAATCCCTCCTGGATCATATAATCTATCCAAGGGATTCTGTCTCTGAGAACTAGATTCTCAGCTGCTTCATACGCCTCTCCAAAATCTGCATCACCTACGTACATGTCCCTGAGATCTTCAAAACCTAGTGTTTTGACTTGAAACTCCTGCAACAACAAACATTTCCTGCTCCAAGCATCAACCACTTTGTTAGCAGTACCTGAAATATGTTTAATCACAAATGTGAAATTCTGCATATACTCTACCCATTTTGCATGTTTCTGATTCAACTTCTCCTGTTGAGTCATAAACTGTAATGCATGATTATCGCTATATAAAACAAATTCTTTTGGGATCAAGTAATGCCTCCACTTCTTCAGTGCTTGTATGATAGCATAAAATTCTTTGTCATACGTGGAGTATTTCAATTTTTCTTCATTCAACTTCTCACTGAAATATGCAATCGGTCTGTCTTCCTAACTCAAGACCGCTCCTATGGCAAATCCGCTTGCATCACATTTCACCTGAAATGTCTTCAGGAAATCCGGCAATGCCAAAACTGGTTGTTCCGTAATCTTCCACTTCAACAGATTGAAGCTCTTCTCAGCCTCTGCTATCCAGTGAAAAGACTTATGCTGCTTCTTCACTGTATCCATCATCGTTGCGCTAATTCCACTGAAATTCCTGATGAATTTTCGGTAGAAACTAGCCAAACCATGAAAACTCCTCACCTAGAAAACATTTCTCGGTGATGGCCAATTCTTGATCACTTCTACCTTATCTAGATCCATCCTCAACTCATTCGCCGAAATAACAAAACCCAGATAAATGAGTTCTGTCTTCATAAATGAAGATTTTCTCATATTAATCAACAACTTCTCTTGCTGTAGCTTCTTCATCACTATGGCCAAATGCTTCAAGTGTTCAACCTATGATTTACTGTAAATCAATATGTCGTCCAAATACACAATGACAAAATTCCTGATGAATTTTCTCAAGACTTCATTCATCAACTTCATAAATGTACTCGGTGCATTCGTCAAGCCAACCGGCATGACTAGCCATTCATACAAACCTTCGTTTGTCTTGAACGTTGTTTTCCATTCATCACCTTCCCTCATGCGAATCTGGTGATATCCTCTCTTCAAATCAATTTTTGAAAAATATTTTGCTCTGCTCAGGCAATCCATCAGGTCATCCATTCTCGGCAATGGGAACCTGTATCTAATGGTTATCTTATTGATCGCTCTTGAGTCGATACACATTCTCCAGCCTCCATCTTTCTTCGGACTAAGTACTGTTGTAACAACACATGGACTCAAGATTTCTCTGACCAATCCCTTGTCCAATAACTCCTGGACCTGCTTCTTGACTTCCTCATTTTCTTGCGGCGTCAATCTGTATGCGGCTTTATTTGGCAAACTGGCTCCTGGTATGAGGTCAATATGATGACTCACACTCCTCATTGGTGGCAACGAACGAGGTAATTCGTCCACTATGATGTCAGTGAACTCTTCCAGCAGTTCCTGAATCTCATCTGGTAAATCATCCACTCTTGTGCTAGTCAGAACAATTCCCGGATTTCTGACCACAAAGAATTGTGGATCTTCCTTCTTCTTCACCTCTGTAAGAAGCTCCTTCCCACTCATAAGAAGTACTGTGTTGCTTACTTCCGGCTTCACCTCCTTATATTTTATCGGAAGCAACATATGGGTTCTCCCATTCTTCTCCAGGGTATATGTGTTCATTCTCCCATCATGAATCACATTTCTGTCATATTTCCATGGTCTACCCAACAATAAATGACATACATCCATGGGAATAACATCACATAAGATCTTATCATTATATCCACCTATTTTGAATTCAACCAAACATTGTTTAGTAACAGTTACCTGGTGTCCTTTCTGTAGCCACGAAACTCTATATGGGCTTGGATGATCAGTCGTCTCTAGCTCTAGATTTTCTACCATCTCTGTAGATACGAGATTATCCGTGCTACCACTGTCAACAATAACCTTGCACACCCTTTCCTGGTTTTGCAAGCTGTTCTGAAAAGTCTAGTCCTTTGGACTGAACTTTCCTGCACCTCCTTCTCAGGTGTCAAAAGGAATTTTCGCATCATAAGCGATCTTCCGCCTTCTGCGTCTTTTGCCTCAACATCACGCCTCTACGCTTTGGTGATGTGAGCTTCTCCAATGTCCTTCTTTTTCTCTGGACACTCGTAAGACTTGTGCCCATTCTTTCCACATGTGAAGCATGTGATTGCTCCACCTCTTCCTCTTCCTCTGCCTCTGGTACGATGAAAAGTATTGTGGTCAGCATATCCTCCGCTCTGTTCTGTATGCTGTCCTCTTTGCTCAATATATGGTCCTCGCTGTGAGGTTCCACCTCTTTCAACTTTACCCTGAGGCTTCTTCCATTCCTCCTTGGGCTTCTGATATTTCTCCTGGGAAACTGCTTTGCCTCTGGGATGACTTCTGCCTCGCCCTCACTGACCTTCCTTACAACTCATCTTCTCTTTAGCTTTCAGAGCCATCTGATAAGCATCCTCCACCATTCGGATGGTTACCATGCTCAATTCATCCTGAATGTCGTATCTTAGACCATTCAGATATCTAACAACCTTCTCATCATCGCTCTCCCGATGACCTGCTCTGATGTTCAGTCGATAGAATTCCTCAGTGTATTCTTTCATTGTCATTAGCTTCTGTCTCAGGTTCTGCATTCTTCTGAACAGAGTAATTTGATAGTCTCTTGGGATGAACTTCGCCTTCATCTTTGCAATCATTTGATCCCAACTCTTGATCTTCTGTTTGCCTTTGCAGCGTCTATCAGCTTGTAGCTCGTCCCACCATAATGCTGCATGTCCTTTCAAGCGCGTAATAACATGCTTGACCTTCTTGTCCTCTTCGATATCTTCATAGTCGAAGTAGGTATCAAGAGCTCTAATCCAGTCTAGAAGCTCTTTTGCATCCAGATTTCCCTCGTAAACTGGAATTCCCATCTTTGCCTTCACACCCATCCTTGCAATAGCTTTAATTAAGAGCTCATTCATTGCATCCTCGGATGTAACTTCCTCCTCATGTTCAGCCTCGACTTCTCCCTCGGAATCACTCAAATCCCCTGCACTGGCTGTGCATCTTTGCGTTGTCTCCATATCCTCGAGTCTTGCTCGGAGATCACGCATTTGTCTCTCCATTTCTGGATTGACTACCTGCCTGCCTCTTCTTCTCACCTCCCTATCCTCTGGATCAGGTGATTGCCTTTCTCTCCTCGACGGCATGGTGAATTTCCCTACTCTACTACAGAAAGCAAAGAGATATTCCTGCTCTGATACCAAACCTGACGTAGCCGCACTCCTCGGAGCACGCCCGCTCACACATGATCTTCTTCTCTCTTCGACCCGAAGAATACCAAGGTTATTCTATTTCTCTATCGAGAAATCTGCACCCACAGATTCTCCTCGCGATCCCCCTTTCTCTTCTTATCGGAGGATCGGAACTCCCAGCTTCGCAAGTTAACTGTCGACCACTAGGCTCTCGAATCCCCGAGACCCGATGGCCAGTCAACGCTGACTTTATCTTCCCCTGTCGGGATTTCTGCTTTATCGCGATTTCTCCACTCGCGATGTCATGCACTTTGATTTGCTGACTCCCGATACCCGACATGCCGAATCTCCGATGCGCACGTGCGAGTTGAATTTTCCCACTTCCTGTCGCTTCTACCAAGATTTCAGAATTCACGGGATCACGAATCCTGATGTCAAAGGATTCGGGACTTGCCTTTTTCCCGATCCCCAATACGGTATACCACCTGTCCTCCACTAGCTCCTGCTGTGGCCCACACGACTCTCTCATTGGGATATCGTGGATTGCGATTCCAAACTGTCTGTGTATCTTGTCTTCAAAACCCCCGATATGCCGAACCCCGACTCTTCTAGATCTTCTGACAAGTGTCCTCAACAATGAACGGTTCTGATCTTGTCAGGATATCGCGGATAGCGATATCGCAAGTTTCATTGCAACAACTTGGAGCTTCAACTTGCGAATCCCCGATATGCGATGTCACGTGTAGATCTGATGGTCCCTGTGACTTGAGATCGATGGCTTTGCCCCTCTTGAGCTCTAACCTCCTCCACACTTACACGGTAATCTCCCTGCACCTCCGTGAGATCCAACGGCCCACGGAACTTCGCGAAACCTCCTCAAAGGATTTCGACCGCCCGTTCTCCCTTATATGATTCTGCAAATGAGGAAGTGTCTCTCCATGAGACTCATTCACCTGCTCGCCAATCCTGTGACGCCTCCCTCAGACTTCCAATTGCAACTTCTCTACGCTTATCCTTCAGTGAATTCGAAGGCCTATTCCTCCTGAGCTTGTTCTTGACTTCTCAAGTCCTTCAAAGAACTTCTTGTGCGCACTCCTTGCGGAAAACCTTCGACGACGTCTAAGTGTCGAAGTCTCTTGACTCTGCGCACTCCTGCAGCAGCAGTCTTCTGATACTTCTGCTCAGAACGACAACTCTGAGACTTAGCTTGGCCTGCGCACTCCTTGCACGACACTGTGCCTGTTTGCACCTTCGAGGAAATGAGAACAAAAGCTATCTCTAATTGAACCCTTCTGTCAACGCACTCCTTGCAGAAAAATCAACTGCACTCCTTGCAGGAATCCTCTGGCTCAATTAGAGAAACAATTGAAACTCATTCCGTCTCCCTCTGAGACTTCAATTCAACCATGAAATCACATACACATCATATAAAAGCAAATGTATGATAAGAAGCAAACATTTATGAGCATAATATCAATACACAGAGAAACAACACCAACCATGAATTTGACTCAAAGCTTTATTCTATTAATTCAAATGCTTGTACATGGGTGTTCTTCCTACAGCTCCCTGCATGCTCTTCTCTTCTTGCTCCTGTCCTATGCTCAGGGGTTATGTTACAATGATACAATGAGGGTGTCTATATCCGTTTTCTCTCTGGGACTCTAAGCTATCAAATCTAGAATTAAAATCCTATCTACCAGCATTAACTAAATTAAATGCCGTCTATCTACTAAAGGAAGAGAGCTATCCGCTCAAGGTCCATTACAATATACAAAGGCGCCTCCTCTTAAATGACTCATTTAAGATTTTGCGCAACAGTTCCAAAGCATTTTCAAAATTTGTGCTGGCTTGTCCAGCTGTCCTCCGCTTCCGCGCTGGCTCGCTTGATGAGTTGGCGATGCTCCTACATCACCATGACTTCATGGCAGAGTAGGGAGCAATTCAGCATTGCTCCAAGCACAGTAGAAGTAGAATACATTGTTGCATGTTCCACCAGTTGTGAAACCGTATGGCTTCAGATGTTGTTGACAAATCTATTTGATTTGGAAATGGAATCCACCGTGATCCTATGTGGTAACTAGAGTTGTATGGAGATGATGTGTTCCATAATGAGTCGAAGCACATAGAGATCTGATAACATTACATCTGTGATATGGTGCAGAGAGGAGCCATAAATATCCAGTATGTTAGCACGAATGAACATGCTGCTGATGTGTTGACCAAGTCTCTATCTCGTGTAAAGTTTGAGCACTTTCGAGACAAGCTTTGTATAGTCTGAAAGGACCTCCCTCGAAAGGGGGAGTAGTGATGATGATACTGTGGTATCCTGATTAGTAGCGGTAGCTCCGTTAGGATTCTTATAATCCTAGGGAATATTATGATTCATGGGAAGATCCCAAAGGTCCGATAAGGACGATCTTTCAGAGTACCACGTGGTAGCTCCATTAGGATTTTATATCCTAGGGAATCTTATGATTCCTGTGCAGCTCCTTAGGGACTGTCAGAGTACCACAAAATGATGATGTGCCAACTTAATTGTTGTGATGATGTGCCAGCTTAATCGCTGCGATGACGTACCAGCCTAGTGTTGTGATGCCAGCTTAATTGCTATGATGACGTGCCAGCTTAATTGCTTTGATGATGTACCATCCTAGTGTTGTGATGCCAACTTAATTGTTGTGATGATGTGCCAGCTTAATTGTTGTGATGATTCACCAACCTAGTGCTGTGATGCCAGCTTAATTGTTGTGATGATGTGCCAGCTTAATTGTTATGATGATGTGCCAACTTAATTGCTGTGGTGATGTACCCACCTTGTGTTTTGATGATGTGCTAGCCTCGTGCTGTGATGATGTGCCAACCTTGTGCTAACCTCGTGCTGTGATGATGTGCTAGCCTCATGCTGTGGTTATGTACCAACCTCGTGTTGTGATGCCAGCCTCATGTTGATGATGTTGTGTTTCCAATATCGTACTGTGATGCCAGCTTTGTGCTGATGATGTTGTGTTTCCAACCTCATGCTGTGATGCTAGCCTCATGCTGAAGACTCTCAGCCTAGTGCTGATGTTGATGATGCTCCAATCTTCGTGCTGTGATGTTGTTGTTGTTGATGATGCTCCAACCTTTGTGCTGTGATATTGTGTTGTTATTGATGATGACAACGTATTAGTGTTATACTAATCCATGTTGCTGAAGATGATGCTGTCACTTCAGCTTCTTACTGAAGATGATGATGATGCCACTTCAACTTCTTGTTGAAGATCACGATGATGCCATTTCAACTTCTTGATGATGATGATGATGATGATGATGATGCCACTTCAGATTCTTATTGAAGATGATGATGATGTCACTTCAGCTTCTTGTTGTAGATGATAATGATGATGTTGTTTCAGACTTAATGTTGAAGATGATGATGTTACTTTAGCCTCATGCTGATGAGAATGATGATGCTACTCCAGCTCCATGTTGTGAATGATGACGATGAGAAAAAATTCTGATGATTTATAGATATGTCAGTCAATGTTCCAAGATGTTGTTGATGATGTTTCCCTCTCTCCCTCCTGATGATGTTATAGAATACCCTTCTTGTTAAGGGGGAGTGTTGAAATATTGTAACTGCAAAGAGTATTCTAAATATTATTGATATATTATTCATTAGATCAATACCCTTTTGTGGATTGATCATGTTGGGTATTGTAAATGACCAAATCCCCTTTTACGGATTGGTCAAACCCTAATTGTAATGGGCTAAATGAAAATTCAGCCCCATAATATATTAGAGTGGTTATAACCACCCAGAATGAGAAGTCGACCCTACCAATGAAAATACATCCTAGTCCAATGCTTGCCAATTTGTATAAATAAGAGAGGCTAGTGCCTCATTTGTTCACTCACTCACTTGATTACCAGAGTGCAAGTCTGGAGCTGCAATTGGAGAAGAAGAGAGAGAGAGAGGCACACTACTTGGGAGAGGAATTTCTGTATTGATTGGTTTATTCTCTTGGCATTGTATTGGCTATCTATATTAAGGAAGTTTTTGCTGGGTTTTCTCCCCCATGAGGGTTTCCCAGGAAAAATAATGTGTCTCTTGTGATTGTGTATTTCGCGGTGATCCTATCTATGCTATGGTTATCTAGTAAATTGAAAAGAAACCTAATAATAGATTAAACCTTAATAGACCTACGATCTAATTTGGTCCAATTATTGCTTGATGTGGACATATATCTAATATGGTTTAAGCTTTGATATCATTATGATACTATTGAATTTTGATAAAGAGCATGTGGTTACATGATGAAATTTATTATGTTATATGATGCTATTGATGGTTTGTCACGTGCGACAGGAAAAACCACATATTGCACAACCTTAATAACCAAGATTTCTTCTTAGACTTAGTCATCCATAACTTGCTAAATAAAATATTAATATTTATTTTCTTCCATATTAAAAATTGATTCAAATTAACAAGGCTCCAAGAAGATTACGACTCTACAACCCGAGGGAGTTTATCTCTTAAGAGAAAGACTCTTTAATAAATCATAGTAGGGTTATTAAGTTGAGCCAAATGAATCAACCCACCCTGGAAACAATTAGTACAAAAAAAAAACCAGAAATGTTCTCAATAATTTTAACAGGCCACACTAATGACAACATTGATTTTGAATAATTAGGTGAGTGATTGACCCATCAATGACTAGCTTTGCTCATATCCATCAATGACCATCAACCAACTTATCAAGGTTGGGTAACCTAAAATTTTCCTTTGCCTCGAGGGATGGAATTTATCTCATTAATTATTTGTCATATATTTCATTGAACAAGATAATACTTTTCCTATAAAACCTAAGAATGAAGAACCATGGAACCTTGGTTAGGGTTTTACCATCTTATTTCAAAATAAGAGTTCACTAGATACAATGCTTATTAAAGGATAACCCAATTTTGAATGAATGATCTTGTAAAAAAGAGATTAATAGTCTCATAGACCTTCCATATGCTTAGGGCCACAAAGGACCTTTGAGCTTGACCATAGTAGGCATAGTTATAAGATATTAGAGTGCAAGATCTTGCCAATGTTTTTTTCCCATGGTTGCAAGTCAAGAGCATTATAATTCCTAAAGAGTACCTTCTAAGCATAGTCCTTTTCATCCATGGCCCTAACTACTCATTTGGTACATAAGTCTTGGGCCTTTGTATGGACCTTCAAGGTACCAAAGTCCCTATAATCCTTCAAGGTGAAAAATAATTCTTAGTTTACTATGGAAGCCTTTGGTACACGATTTTTTGGCCAATAAATAGTTTCTTGGAGCCTTTGTCACGCTTTGATGTGATTTCATTAATGCAAATAAAATGGTACAAATATCTAATGATATCCAACAAATGGACAAGTATATTTTAATACTTTTTACATACAACAACATTTTTTTCGGTGAACAATTTATATTCTAAGTTGACTGTATTTCATATAACTTATTTGTATTTGCAATCATGCGAGTAAATCAAAACTATTTAATCAATATATTTTTGTCACTTTTGGGTATTTCATTAGTCCCGACTTGATGACAACTTGCCTAAGTTTAGAATTCCATTCACACACACACACACAAATTTTTCCATTCACACACACACACACACACACACACACAAATCCATAGGTAGAATGATTTATCTTATCCTAATGACAACAAACCCAAGTTCATAGTTTCATAACAACAAAATTCCTTTGTGTAACATCCCTAGTTTTAATCTCTACAATTACAATGTAATTGTATAAATGTGAATTAGACCGGTGAGCCGATATGTTGGGGGAAAATATCTTGTATTGATTAATATGGCCAAGGGATGAGCTATGCATTATGGACATTGAAATGGTTAATAAAAATGATAATCATTGGCTACAATACGAGAGGGATGAAAATGATGGGGGGATATGTTTCCACAAGAGAGGGGCCTAAAGGGGGGATCCAAGGGAAACCCATGTCATTTTCTAGAGCTAATGTGTCATTATTAAATAATCCTTCCTTTGACTTATTCAACACTCAATCATTCAATTCGTGTGAGAGGGTGGGTGTGAGAAGTTGCATCCCTTAGTTATTGGGAGCATGGGGTTGAAGTACAATCATCTTTCATAAGAGTGAGATTCAAGCAAGCATGGGAAAAGAAGGAAATTCAAGTAGGAAAATACGTAAGTTTTTACATGTTGATTTAGGGCAGCAAGAGAGGAGTGGAGTGTCGGGAAGAGCATCATCCATGTTGTGCTTGAGGGTAGTGATTTTGTGGCTATGCTTATGTTGGAAAAGTGGTTGGTTTCCTTGTAAAAATGGACTGTAAGCTTGTAGTGTGTTTTCTTGTTGAGGAAATGGTTCAAGAGCATGATGATGGCTACTGTGAACAATCCTAGAGAACCTGAGAGTTCTTGGAGTCCCCAAATGAGATATACCTAGCCAACTAAGTGAACTAAAAAAACTTGATAACCTAATGGTGCAACTTGAGGGAATGCTTGCAGAGAAGGGGGTACATTCTTTGGGTTGTGTATGTTGTGGGGAAGAGAGCTAGCAGTTTGGAACTCTTGTTGGAGTAGAACCTGAGTTTTGGGGTGTTGAATGTGGAGAGTGGACAACCAAGAGGACCATATCTCCTTGTGGACTCATAGCCTCGACTCAGAGGTGGCTTGCTGTTGAAATATGAAACAATAATTTATATGGCTGAGAGGAATGTCCTTCGTACACAACCTGTTAGCATTGTCATTTTTTCAATTAGACTCAGACCTAGATAAGTCGTGGTTCATGTATCGAAGCGTGTGAGGTAAGGTACTGAACAACGAATGGGTCGAAGTTAACAAGTGGTGGGTTTGGCCCTTGGAGTCGAGAAAGGGCATCATAATTAACCATGTGTGAATTGTAAAGCTATTTTTCCCAAAAGGTTGAGTCCTGTCAGAAAGAGGGAATTTACGTGCCAGAGGTCAAGGCAAGTTGTTAGAGTAAAGGTCACGTGAACAGATATAATGACGATCATCACCTAATTATGAAGTCAGAAAGGTTAAGAAATCACGACACTCATATCACGTATACTCTGTAGTTCTTATCATCTGTACTTTGCACACTTCGAAGTGTACCTATTGTGCGAGTGTGCTGTGCGAATATTCATCCTGCTTCAAAACTTCTCATCACCATGGATTCAACTTCCTTTGTCATGATTCCATCCCTCACCCATTCAATTATAAATACTAGTCACCCTGTGTGTTTCTCCTTTACCATCCGATTCTGTGCATTGTCTGTGATTTTTCTTGCAAGTCATGGATCCTTTCATTGTGGGAAGGCTGATTTCCATCAGTTATGTTATGAATCTGTTCAATCAAGATTGTTATGTCTCCTTCGTCTTCAGTCATGGTTTGAATCCTGTTGGAGTTTGCCGTGAGCTAGTCTGTCGGGCGATAGTTCCTCTCGCAATCAACCTTTCTTCCTCAGAGTTTTTTCCTGTCACGCCAAATTGTTTCTCGGGTCTGATTTCCTTGGATAACCACTATTGTTGTAGCGGCTTGCTACCACACCATAATTTTATGTCGCACTTCCCTAGTGCGATGAGCCTACTGTTACCATTTATCACAACGTCGACCTGCTTCTGCACCTAAAGTATTCATAGCGCCCGACGACTGTGCAGTAAAACCCTAGAGTTATTTTTTCTTGTCACACAAAGCTTCTGCCACTTCCACTCCCATAGGTCTCTGCGAAGTATATCATTCTCCATTTTCCATGTGAAAAGGGTGTCAACTTTCATTACCGCGCGCGCGAAACAAATACATGTTTGCATCATGACAACATCCCAAGACATAAGGAAAAAGGTGCGAAGTGGCAGAGTTGTGAGGCCCGAACCTCAGGACTTGGCGTTAATCAATGAAGATTTGAATGTTAGGGCATATTTTGAACAGGTTGGATGTATGTGCTATTGCAAGAAAATCCAAGGATACAACACGAAATTGGCTGGACAATTTTCTCTTAGATTTAATGGGTTTCGCACGATCATTGTGGGAATCACATTCCGAGTGATGGAGGAAAATCTGTGAGCCACGACAGAGATCCCTCCGTGTAGTGAAAGGTGGTCTAAGGGCATGCCTTTAGATGTATTATGCTATGAATAATTCATCAAGACAAACTGTCCGAACGGAAAAATCGGAGAGGGCGTTCTGAGTTAGTATCTACGGGAGCCTTTTCAAAAGCTCCTAAAGGTGATTAGAAGGTATTTCACCTGTGAAAGAAGGCTTGAAAAAATATATCCACATCACATCCAGCTGATAATGCATTTCACAGGGAAAAGGCCTCTGAACTTACCTTTCTTCTTGCACCAAATCCTAGGAGGAATGACAGACAAGATCCATGTCGAAGCAGACCAACTGAGGAAGAAATTATTCCATATATCATTAATTAAGTTGTTGGTATTCGAGGAATTGGGACAGATGGACAAAGACTAGGATTTGTTCCTAATTTCAATCGACATCTTGAGGGACCCCAAAGGAGACTTCCCCTACCCACGGGGGGAACAACATTTTACAGCGCGGGGGCAAGAATGGAAGAGGCTGCAGGAAAAGGAAAAGAAATAGAAGACTTGTCATCCCAACAACCAGTACCCCGGAAAAGAGGCAGGTCGAGGTTGATCAGGAAGCCCGAGGAGACCCAAGCTCCAAACGAACTGCACATCCAATCTATTGTCGAGAAGTTACTCATGCATGCTGTTCGACTAGAATGCGTCGAAGGTTCAAGCTGGGGAATCAGTGAAATACAGAGAAGGTATGGCACTGAAAGCATGGAGGTTTAGGAACTGTCACAATAGATGAAGCAAACACAACTCACTATTGCCGAATTATACCAAGAGAATAGAGAATTGAGAAAATAGTTAGCATAAAAGACTGTCGAGATGACAACATTGTGGAGCCGAGAAGGGAATGAAAATAGGCTCAAGAAACAACTCAGAGAAGCGCAAGATGTGATCATTCAGTTGCACGAGGAACATAGGATGTCAGGGGAAAGAATCGTAGAGCACTTCAAGAAATGTGGACCGGCCATGGAAAATGTGTGCGCGATTCTTGCCAGCACTCAAACAAAGCTAAAAGGGAATGTGATTCGGTGGAGACATGTGAAGAATCTGAAAAGACAAAACTAGTCTCTTAGGAAAATGCTTAGAGTATTAAGATTGCAGGTGAGGCCAGAGACATGATTGACCTGACCCGATTTTTGTCTTTTTGAACGTGGCACAAAATTTCTGTCCCTTCATGTCTTGTTTCCTATTGAGAAACAAGGATTCTGATAGGTACCCATGGAGTGGATATTTTTCGCGCAGACGTTGTAAACCCACCTGTTGAGAAGGAAAAGTGTAGGAGAAACACATAACAGTTTTAAAGGAGATGCATGCCCCCCCGACCATCGTCTCTACCTAGAAATCACGAGCACCAAACCACAATCATATGCCATACCAACTCGCCACATGCATACTACAATCAGTGATCGCGCGGTAGAAACCAAAGCCCATTACATTGGGTGACAAAATTTTGACAGTGTGCTCGATCATTCGGGTAACCACTCAAAGGAGAAAGGCCAACACATCACCTCCTAATGATTGAATCTTACTGATGACCAAACGATCATGATAAAGACGTCGATTATGACATGATTGGGTGAAATTGGGTTTCCATTCTTAGTAAGTTCTATTTGAAAGGTCATCTGGCAGGGAATAACCAGAACCAAAATTATAGGAGTAGTAGTTTGGAGCGTGGCATCCCAAGGGGCACATTTTTTTCTATATATTGCATCTTTTCAATGTAAGCTAGGTTGGTTGGCAAGGTAGTGTATACAATAGACTATTGAATGTAATCTTCGAACCCGATTGAAATATAATGCAGAAGTCTTGAGGCTTTGACGAAAATATTCTAATGGTGTTGGTTTGATGCATTGTGATCTATGTTATGTATGTACTTCATGTTTTTGGTATATTCAAGTCTTTACTCTATTTAAATTGGAATGTTTAATAACTCTAGAATTCATCTCGCAGTGACTTAGACTTCGCCATTTAAACTCCCGTGTTTTATTCTAAGTAATTTAGAATTCATCTTCAATGGTGCTCTGAGTTTCTTTATGTACTCTTTCTTCCGCCACACACAACGACATTGGAACTGAAATACCATCACTTGATTTAGCCTTTATCCTCTCAAAGTTTCATTTGTCAAGTCATTTGTTTCTCTCTTTCAAGAATTTGACTCCATGGCCCAAGGTTCTGTATTTCCTTGCCAAGGAAACCAAAAACATTTCACAAACACAATAAACCTAGCCGACAATTCAAAGTCAGTATCTGTTAGAAACTAAGTCTTAGATAGAGCCCTCTATAGGTTGGAAAGGCTAGTCTTCGGTCTTAAAGTTGTTCTATAGGTTACCTCTGTCATTTGTTTTCTTAGCCAAACAAATTTATAGAGTGCTAACACAACCAATTGGTTATTTTTATAAGATAAATTTTATGTTATGTTATTATCTTATTCCGTTGTGTAAATGTGTTTTGTTGAATGTTGTGTGTGTTTGATGTTTTGTTGGCACAATTTCATTCATGGGTTTATATTATGTTGGTTAATTTCATGAGTTATTTGGCATGTTGTGTGCATGTAGATTTTTAAATGGTATCAAAATATGATAAGTCATTTTTATAGTAGTGTGGCTCAACTTGGAGGATGGGTACGTTACACTTTGCATGCCCCTTTGAGATATTGTAAGGATTTTTTCTTAACTACTCAAGTATGATCATAAGATGAATATGTTTCCTCAAGAAGTGAATCATTATTGATATATTTTCTTCAAAAATATACATCTATTTACAAAACCATAAGTCAAGCTTAATATTTCTAGGAACATAGAAAGATAGAGAATGCATGCCATATGAACCATATCACTGATTTGCAATAATGTAACATAATAAATCCCTGGGTGTGAGGAGCCCCAATGGAAAATGTTGCAACAACCACTGCATCAAGTCCAATAGAATAGGTTCCCTGTTGCATGAAGGGAGGTTTATCATGTCACAGGAGTTGTTTTAGGATATTTAAATACTTAGGAGTTAGTTAAGATCACCTTGGTCTAATGTGTCTTCAAGTAAAAATGTGTTTCTTTATTAAGAATTAATATGCTTTTGTATTTATGCAATCTAATGGTCACAATATGTTCTAGACATAAAGTGATATGATGATTCATATTCTCCTTGATACTAACGATTATATTAAATGTGGCTTAGCACACGATTGATCCATGATCTCTATTTAAAGAGCATGGAGGGTGATTTGCTGAAGATCGACCATGAAAAAATCTTATGTACAAAATTTCCTTTTGAATTAATATATTTTCTCAATTGGCCACATTGGGTGGGGCCACAAACTGTTTTCTTCTTAGCGGGTTTTAACCATGTAAATCCATTAGTGCATCAATCTTTAATCTAGTTGTGTGAATTCTTGTTTGAGGTGTTCAACATATGTGGAAATACCTTATTTTTCCGAACATTGTATTAGATCCCATTTGAAGACCTTCTCTCGTTTTTGATCAAGATATTAAACTTGTATCGCTACATTTGTAGGTTCTTCTATTTTTGTTCATTTCTACACTGAGTGAACTATTGCATTGCATTTAGAATATTACTTTCAATTGAAAGTTGAAACACTTTTTGTTTCACTTGAAAATGTTTCCCGTTTCCAAATATATGACCATTTTTTACAAATCCGAAGGTATAAACTTTGATTACGCCCTTTAAATTTCTTTTGTTGAGTTAATATTTTGGTTTTACTATTTATATTTTCGATTTTCTACTCTTTCTGGTTTGCGTATGCTCTTTGTTGTGTTCTCTATGCAGTCTCGAAAAACAAGAAACATAAAGAGAAATAAAAAAAAAAATCCCTCATCATCCTTCATAACATTTACTATATATTTAATATTAGTTCACTTGGTTGAAAGTTATTTTATAAGTTTTTCTTTTTTCAATTAACTTTTTGAAAAAGTTCATGAAATTTTGAGTTATTCCATAACCTTATTGTAAAGTGCATTTCACTTAAATTATAAAAGTGAATTACTATAAAGTAACTTAAATTTTATTTATTTTTAAGTTACTTTTCACATGAAACTTTAATTTATAAAATAACTTTATTGTAAAAATTAATTTTCACTTATTCTATAAAAGTGAGTCTCATTTCATAAATAACTTATTTGTAAAAGTGAACTTATAGGTAAAGTAAGAGAAGTGAGGGTAATTTTATTTACTCAACAACCTCATTTTGCATCTATTACCACATGGGACAACTTCTACCTACCACATAGCACGTTGGTTACCTTTTATGCTTTTAAAAAAAATGGCATAACTTTGACATTCAAAGTTCATTTTTAGTGTTTTTTTTTAAATTGCATATTTTTTCAAGAGCTTCCCATCCAAAGAGTTAGTGTAAGATTTTAAATCCATATTACTTGAATATTTTTATATAACTACTCCAGATGATTTTTTCTTTATCGGTACCAACTACTTCTCATGGAAATCCTATATAGAGGATGTACTATGAAGTAAAGGACTATACCATATTACCTTGGGAAAATAAAAAAAAACCCATTGATGCCAAAAATAAATCCAAATAGGATAATAAAAATTATTAAACACGTGGATTATTCATAATGTCCATCTCTCTTGATTCACAATTTCACTTTTAAGGAATTGATGAACTATATGAAGATTGGGATAAGATGGAAAAATTGTTTGGTAAACACAATATAATTTGAGCCCACCAACTTCAAAATCAAATAATGACTTTAAGTTCCAATGAGTTCCCTTGCATTGAAGATTATTTATCTAAGTTCAAAACACTTAGACTTTTACTTCAATACTTTAAAATAAATATGAAGGATGACCAATGTATATATGTTATTCTTGCTAAGATTGGTACCACATATTATGTTTTTGTATCTACCTTTTACTACACCAGATAAGATATAGGGGATTCATACATAGAACCCTATCTTGATTCCTTTTATGATTATTTGATTAGAGAGAAAGATAATCTCTTTCATAAATCCAAGCATCCAAAGAAGAAATTGTTGATGTTTTGGTTGCTGCAGGAGGTATTAACCTCCATGGATAAACCTTTGACTAGAATAGAATATTTCGGAAGCAAGAAAAAAACCTAAACAAATGTGTGAAAAACATGGAAGACAAGTCGGGTCAGTAGAATAAAATGCACTTGAGCTCATTTGGTAACACATTCACACTCAAGAAAGTGGTGTGCAAGTCTAGAGGAGGAGTGCAACTGCAACTACTGTAGCTGGGTAATGGTCTTGCTTTCTGGTTTTTGGACTTTCTGCTTGGTGCACTATCCTTGGAGAAAGGTGTGTTATCTTTCTTGGTTTATCTGTTGGTTCTAGTATGGCTTCCTAAAATCATTCTATCTGTCAAAGGTTACGGTTCTCGGGGGTGGCTGTGTGCCTATGGTTGGGTGAAAATATGTGATATTGTCTATGGTTAAACGAGCACAATATTCTCACAGGTTATGGACCCACACCACCTTCAAAAAAGTCTAACCACTGGAAGGTAGATCCACAACTCTCTGTCAAGCTCGTTGTAGCATAATTGTAGTTGCAGTGCCAATTCCTTCATGCTAGTTGCAACACTAGTTGTAGTGCTAGTTGCAGTGTCAGTTGTAGAACTAGCTGCAGTGCCAGCACCAGTTGCAATGAAAGTTTCTGTGAATTATTGGGACTAAGTTTTTGGTTGTCCCAGTGTGTCTTACCCTAGGGCATCTAAACTACGTCCAGATTGCAAGTTGGAGCACTTTAAAATTTTTGGATTCATCATTTCTTGTCACTGCTGCCAGATTGTGCCGCTCCTATTGGAGGTTGGAAAGAATACTTGTCTAAGAAGAAAAGAAACTCAAGCAGAACAATATCTAGACTCTAGGTTTGCATATCAGGTTTGATATTTTTATTGTTGCTTAAGTATTGAAATCCTTTATATTTTATTGATACTAGGAACAAATAAATACTTAGTAGCATGTACTATTAATATAAATGATTATTGTACTTAATTGCAATATGAACTAACATCTACTGTAGGAGATATTTCTTGTTCTTTTTCTTAGGCAAGACACCTTGGTAATGCTATAATGAATTACCATGAAATTGACATGTTCTTAGAAAAAATGCTATTATATTGGAAATAGTTTTGCTCTTGTTGTTTCTATTTCGGGTAGGTTATCCTACATATTCAGGAAGGTTACCACAAAAAACCAAGACTTGAAAGGACTCAAAGGGAGTCATTTATCAGGAAGAAGCTAGCTTGGTTTCGTGATAGTTTGTAGGATGCAAAGGGGCATGCAACAAGCATAAGCGTGGTCCGAGGATTCTCTAAGATAGAGGGAGTTGAATTTAAAATTTGAGATGAAGGATATTGAATGAATTTATCAGATACATGGTGCAGGAAGGAGCAATGAGGCTCCATCACTTATCCACAAATGAGAAGATAGATGATTTTTTCACAAAGCCTCGGTCTGGGACAATCTTGGTAGGAATGCAAATGTTTCCCTGGGGGAGTATTGATAATTGCAACATCATGCTGATATTCCAAGATTGATCAGATAGACTTGATCATGTGGAAATAGGCCTAGATGTAATATTCAACAGACTTAAGATTCGAGTTGCTGTTAGATATCCTATATGTGAATTGCATCGAGCCTTGAAACTCTCATGAGTAGGAGAGTAGTTAACTCACAAGTAGGTGAGTATCCTCAATAAGCATTGGGATGACTCTATCTCCACAAGAACTGGACTACAAACCAGGGGAGATATGGAACATCTACATCTAGAGTAGATGTGCCCCAATGTAGTCTTCGACGGACTAAAGAATTGAGGTTCCTGAGGGGAAATTCCACGTGTCCGATAGCATCGAGCTAAATGAATTCACAGAGTGATCCTATGAGAGGATCATCATGAGGTGTTTGTGGCTTCAATGAGGTCATAATTCTTGTCATGGGACAAGAACGACCTGAGGTGATAGACATACGTGTCCAATAGCATCGAGATAAATGCCTTCACAGAGTGATCCTATGAGAGGATCAACTATGACGTGAATGTGGCTCCGATGAGGTCATGATTCTTGTCATGGGACAATAATGACCCAAGGTGCTAGACACATGGTGGTGGAGATGGATCATCAATATAGCTAAATGAGGCTCATGGATATTGTGATATTGTCTATGAAAGAGGAATACCAAGAACAAGTATGACGATATGTTTTGATAATAGATTGCTACCAAATGATGTTGATAGTGATGATCTATGATGGTGCTACTGGTCTGCAATACCATGTGAGATGGATGGATAAATGTTGATACTCACGACATGGGTGTAGCCATGAGTGAACACGTCATGCAAATGCAACCCATGACGATGATGGTGACACACACTACGAGGTGTAGCTCTAGTGTTCTCTAGTGGGTTGTGCCCCCTAGACAAGATTGACAGGTCCACATGGGTGTAGCCATGTGTGACGTAATGGTACTAATAGTAGCATGGTCTGCATAACCATGACGAGAGGATCATGGCATAGCAAGAAAGGCTATGAATACTAGAAGGGAACATCATGGTTAAATACCTCCCTAGATAAGAGGGAGTGTAGATGTTTGGTAGCTACAAGAGGTATTAACCTCCACGGATAAATCGTTGACTAGAATAGAATATTCTGAAAGTAAGAGAAAAACCTAAACAAATACG
>ML783733.1:249089-261209 GCA_009831015.1 Picea engelmannii
AATATGAGCCGTCCATCAGGGTGCCTGCTCCTAGACCGTAGATCTGTGCACGATTTTTAACTAACATTCTGGACCCCCCCCACCATTAAAAGAAGAATGGTTGGGGGGGGTCCGAAATTCAATCTCAGCCGTTGATGAAAGAGCTGGCACCTCAACCATTTAGATGTGTGCCTTTGTTATCTCCGATTATGGACACCCCCCCCATCGTTAAAGGTAGAATGGTCGGGGGGTTTAGGAAAAACTTGTCAACCGTAGATCTGGGCGCCCGCTCTCCAGCCGTTCATCTATGCACGGTCTTTATTCGGTGAGCGCAAAATCATATTTGCTTGAAAACTTAGGATAAGTGAGTTTTGTGGGTTTGCCCAAGCTTTCCCTGTCTTTATCACCATGGGGGGTTAAACATCAAGCCTTTAAACCTCAAATATATGGTTCAACATTGATCATCATGTTTGTTTTATTGAGATAAAGCAAACTACACTATGCTCTAACCTAATTACCTATGACAATTAGTCCAGATTAAACTGTTGGACTAAGAAATTACTCTATCCTGGGGTTATCTGACCAAGATTAGGCAGTTTGGTCAAATTTATTCACTAGCTAACCTAAATCACCTGGCTAAGATTAAACAATTTAGCCAAGCTTATTCACTACTCCTATCAACATCAATTTAAAATAACTTGGCCATGCTTGAACGGTATGGACCAAATCATTGTTATTGCATGGGGCTCTATTGAATTTCTTTTATGCCCTCTTTTATTCTTTTTCTTTCTTTCTCTCTTTTTTTTTTTCCTTTTTCTCAAATTATTTGCAGAATGGAAAATCATTTGACAAACAAAAACACTTAAAGAGATAACATTTTAATCACTAGTTGATCTTATAAATTATAGGGTTATAACAGTGGCTCCACCTGGGGATGGTACTCTCCTTGTGAAGTGCCAAGAATCATGATTCCTGATGTTCTAAAAAACTTTCTCCATAGTTTCCTTTGTTGCTTGATTGGTTTTATTTTTGAAAATTGGAAGACAATGTTCAGTGGCTTAGGGCCTTCTCTACGGGCTTCAACCATCTGATCAAAGTTATTTCACTCAAAAACTTGTAAGAAAAATGAAAATGGTTTGTACAATGGAAAAGTGTGACTGAAGGTCCCTACTAAGGAGGTGAATAGTGCTTCAACATTCTGCCATTTATAGGTCCTCCTGGTAGATTGGTCCCATCGCTGTTGTTGAGAAAGAAGGCATTATTTCCTCTGAATGCTTGAATTATGAAAGGTCCCTTCCATAGACTATCGAATTTTTCATGCTTTCCCTTATCTTCATTTTGGGCATCCCATCTCAGAACCAAGTCACCTAGCTCAAAGTCATCTTCTTTAGTTCTTTTGTCAAAGATCTTTTTAATGCTCTCTTGGACAACCTGAGTTTTGTTGTATACTTCTTCTCTGGATTGTTGCAAGTGGATCATCTGGTTTATCCTTCTTTGGGAGTCGTTCAACTCGACTTGCATCTCTTGCAACAATTTCATGACAGGAACTCCTAAGGAAGTGGGAAAAACTGCTTCAGTGCCATATACCAGCTGATATGGTGACATACCAATTGACCTCTTAGTGGTCAATCTGTCAGCCCATAGTGTGTAAACCAGCTTTTTATACCATGAATTTTTGTTTTCGTGCAAAGTCTTCTTAATAATGTTTACCAGGGTCTTATTTGATGACCCTGCCAACCCAATTCCTTGAGGGTAATAAGTTGTGGAATGACCCAAACCAATATGATACTGGTTGCAAAAGTCTATGAGCTTCTTAGATCGGAAAGTAGCTACATTGTCAATTATAATCTTTCTAGGACATCCAAAACGAGACAAGATACTATTTTCAAGAAATTTAATCATGATAGAATCATTAGCTTGCCTGCTTGGTACAACTTCGATCCATTTTGTGAAATAGTTTGTAGCAGTAAGAATCCACCTGTGCTGGCCCGAAGAGGGAGGATGTATTTCTATGATAAAGTCTAATCCCCATTGCTAGAAAGGCGCTTCAACAGAGATTGGTTTCAGGGGCAAAGGAAGGAGCTTCTTTTTTCCCTCGAAAACCTGACATTTATGACACAAAGTCACTTTCTGATGCACATCAGTGAACAACGTAGGCCAATAGAACCCATCTCTAAGAATTTTATTAGCTGTGGTATTCCAGATAAGATGACCACCACAGTCTCCCGCATGAAAATCCTGCAATACTTTGTCAGCTTCATCTTTTAACAGACAATTCAACAAAATACCTCTAGGATCCTTCCAATATAGATTGCCTTCTAGAACGCAAAATTTTAATGCTTTCAATTTCAAAAACCTAGCTTTAGTTTTGGTCATACCAGGGGGAGATTGTAATTTATACAAAACAAATATTAGGTCTGCGTACCATGGAGAGTTCAGAAATACCTCTTTCACACTTGGAGTCGCCTGCTCTCCCTGTTCATCTACTGCAGCTAAGAAATTAATATCAAGAGCATGGAAATTGGATTCAACCATTAACTTTGCTATACCTTGACCTTTAATCAGTTTAGTAGGCTTAATCTCTATGTCATACTCTATAATGATAGCAATCCATTTTCCTCTTCGGCCATCTGGATTGTCCTGAGTTAAAATGTCTTTTACTACCGCGTTCGAAACATATGCGATGGTGTGGGAATGGAGAATATATACTCTAAAATCCTTTATGGCTTTCATAAGGGAAAAGACTTGTTTTTCCATTATTTTATAATTCAAAGCAACATCTCTTAATAATTTACTGAAAAATGCTATGGGCTATTCATACCCTTCGTTGTTTTTTTGTAGTAATACTGCTGCAATGGTATGTTTAGAAGCAAAATAAAAAAGGTAAAAATATTTGGTGAAATCAGGACTGATCAAGAGTGGAGCCTGTGTGAGAGCATGCTTAACTTGTTCAAAAGACTGCTTAGATTCAATGTCCCATTTTATTTTTGTGTCCTTTTTTAACATGTTTGTGATGTTCCTGAGAAGCTCGGCCAGGTTAGGTATGAATCTTCTTAGAAAATTTATTTTTCCAATGAAAGACTGTAACTCTTTGATATTCCTTGGGTGTTCTAGTTTCTGAATGGCTTCTATTCTACTGGGATCTATCTTAATTCTGTCCTTAGAGATTATGTGCCCCAATAGTTTACCTTCCTCTAATCTGAAAAGGCTTTTCTTAGGGTTCAGAGAAATCCCAAATTTCTTGCATTTCTCGAATACTCATCTGAGATGTCGTAAGTGCTCATCATCAGATTGGGAATACACAGTTACGTCATCCAGATAAATGACAATAAATTTTCCAAGTTCTTACACAAAAGCGATGTCCATCGCTCTTTGGAAAGTGGTCCCAACGTTCATCAACCCAAAAGGCATTTTCACGTACATAAAGGTACCCCAAGGTGTTGTGAAGGTTTCTTTCTCTTGGTCATCTGAATGAATGAGAACCTGGTTATAGCCTGAAAAACCATCTAGTAAGGAGATTCAATTGGATCCAACTACCTTTTGTAATATGTGGTCCATTTTTGGCAATGGGTAGTTGTCCTTTAGAGAAACTTTGTTCAGGTTTCAGAAATTAATGCAAAGCATGATTTCCCCAAACTTCTTTCGGGTTGGGACCATATTTCAAACCCATTTGGAAAATCGGAAGGGAACTATGATTTTTGTATCATACATATTTTTAATTTCTTTTTCTATCAGGGGAAGTAACTTGGGATTGATTCTCCTAAGTTTCTGTCTGAAAGGTTTTTGATCTTCTTTTATCAGGATCCTATGTTGTATAATTCTCGTGTCATAAGATTTTAAATATTCATATACCCAAGCAAACACGTCTGCATATTTCTTGAAAAGTTCAATGTATTTGAGTTTCTTCTCAGGAGGTAAGGATTTAGAAAGTTTGACTATCCTGGGATTCTCTTCTGTCCCTATGTTACAGTCTTCAACTTCTTTACCACTGGCATCGATTTTTGGTTTTTAAGCTACATCATTAAAATCAAATAAGTCTTCTAAAGGAACTAAACCCCTCGGTAAGACATTACTTTTTAAATGAAAAATGTTAGCTTCTATCTCATCTTCACCTAACTCTCCTGAATCTTTTTTATTTACACTATCATTTCCAAAATCAGATTTATTCACATTTTCATCATCATTTTCTAAGTCTATGTTTGTACACTCGAAATCATTTTTACATTGTAGAAAATCTTCAATTTGGTCATCGTTCCCAAATACCTGCCAGTATCTGATGTTGTCCGGGACAGTTGGTCTACACTTCACCTCCACCGTGTATTGGTGTGTGGAATGGAAAGGTATCTTGCATGTAGCTACTAACGTAGCTAATCCATCTGCTAAAATATTCTGTCCCTTGGGCATCACCTGCAAATCAACTTCAGTGAAACATTTAAGGGCATCCAAAAAAACATTCCTATAAGCTCTGAGACGGGGGTGTTTTGCTGCATACTCACCTTTGATTTGTTTGATAATTAATTCGAAATCCCCTCTTACCATGATTTGTTTGGCACCAACTTTCTTTAGTAGTTTCATACCGAGCATTAAAGGTTCGTACTCAGCTATGTTGTTAGTGAATTGAAAATTCAGTTTGTAAGAATGGTTTTCCGAATACCTGGATTTGTGATTGTGCAACCAAACTCCTGCTCTAGCTCCTTCTTTGCTTACAGCTCCATTGAAGTCCATGCTCCAGAAATCTGCTGGCAATTCTTCACTTATCACATTTTTCTTTCTTTCTTCCTCAGTGATCTCTTGGCCTTCTTCCAGATCAAATGTATCTTCTTCTAGCTAAGCGATTTGTTCTCCCGTATCGCCATCGTTATAAAAGATAAAGGAATCTAGATCAGAATGTGCAGAGTAGAGAGGATAGTTATGTGGCTTTTCTTGGCTGCTAACCATATATTTCATCAACGTCTCTCTGTACAGTCTTCTCTGTTGCCCAAAACCTGGGATGGTGGCATACGACATATCCAACTGCAAAGTACCTTTCAACTTGGCCCCCCAAGACCTGGACAACAACATACCATATTTCGGGGGAATGTCTGCAACCAAAACATCCATAAGCATGCTTTTTTCCAGAATCCGAACTAGAGTGATACATAAGTCCTTGATCAATCCGATACATCTGACTTTTCTAGATTAAAAAGAGTTTAATTCCTTGTAAGTTCTGGTGACCTCGAGTCCCAGTTTTTCCATCACTGCTTTAGGCATCAGGTTATGGGAAACACTTGAATCTAACATAGCATTATGCAGAATCAAGTCATGTATATTAAGGATGATGTAAAAAGGAGCGACAACACCATTTTCAGTCTGACCATCAACTTCAGGGCCAAATAGGAGTTCAAGTTGATCATCGATAAGATTTATAGTGTCTGAATGGTTCGCCAATCCAACGGTTAAGGCCTTCGTGCCTATATCAGGTTCAATTCTCATCACTTTGATCACCTGCGATCGATAAGCATCCTTACTCATCAACTCAGAAAGGGGAATGGGGATTTTCACTTTGGATAATTCCCCTTCAAGTCTAAAAGGTGTAGGTGCTCTGCTTTGGCTCGAAAATTCTGATTTGTCCACCATAGTCTTCTGGACAAAAGTATTTGGTGGTCTGGTTGATGAAACCTTAGTTTGCGTTGATCTTTGTAAAATGGTGAGGTTTCTTTTTGCTGGAGCTTCAATATTACCTTTCTCATGGATCTTTTTGGTAGAAGGCTTAGGGGCTTTCTTGGTTTCGGTTACCTTTTTTGGGGAATTTTCATCTGTCTTCTTACTTCGCAAATTGTACTGCCTGTGTACCTCCATAATGGCATTTTCAAATGCCTTCTGTTCAGCCTCTTCAGCTTCTTCTCTCACCTGCATTTGAGAAAGAAAGAAAAGTTCTTTCTCTTCTTGAGTGAGGAAAATAGCTTCGTTATCGTGAATTCCCATGAGGTTTATGTGTGTCGAATTCTTCAATTACCTCTTCTCCTTCATCGACATAATTTTCCTATAGGGGTGGTCTGATCTATTGATCAGGACCCCTCTGTTCTTTTTGATCCCTAGGATCTCTCTACCTGATTTAAGGAGGATTTCTTTTGAAGTTAGGATTTCAAATTTGTGGAGCAGGTTGATTTTATCTAGGAGGATTTCTTTCAGATACAGTAAGTCTCTCCATCATCCTTTCCATTTCTCTAGCTAAGGAATCCAATTTGGTGTCAAAAGAAGATGTGAAAGGTTCTTCTTTAATTGTGACTCTCCTTTCAGTCCTCTGCCGTGCCCTTTTAGCCAACAGGTTGGCCTCCACACTTATCGCGCTTTTCTGCATGTCCTCCAGGGTGGTGGAGTTTCTTTCTCTTAATTGATATGACATATCATCATCGAAACCGTCAGGGAATTTTATCAGTGCTAAACCTTGTGGGGGTTTAATATCGGCTGGAATTGCATTGTACAAATTATTGAAGAGGGTGTAGTAATCTTGAACTGTCTCACCTTGATTCCTTCTGATGTTTTCGTATTTTGAAAAGATTTGGAGAGGGTTTTTCTTTACCTCCCATCTGTCTAGAAAAATTCTTTGAAACACTGTAAGGTCAAGCACTGAGGCAGCACGTAATACTTTGTACCATTTCTTAATGTCACCGATCAAACTCTGCGCAAATAGTCTCATTTGAACATCAACTTCATCTACTTCCTGTAGGTCAAAATAGTCATTCATTTTATCAATGTGTTGCTATGCATTCAAGGGCCCTATACCATCGAACTGTGGAAGTCTTGTTTGATAATCCTGGGGCATAGCGTGTAAAGGTGCAGCCAAAACCAAGGGAGCATATCTAGATGCCATGATAAGTGGAGGAGGTGGGACAAAAACCTAGACGATAAGTGGGGCGGTGACAGAAGACGAGGATGAGGAGGGGCTAGATGGAACAGGGTGAGAGGTTTGAGGTTTTGTAGCCGGAGATAGTATTTCAGGGGTCCGGGGTTGCAGGACTTTTGGATCTAAAACGGTTTCAGTCACAAAGCTATCAGATTTCATTCTAAAGAGGCTTTGTTCAAAAATGGTGTCAAAGTCAAGATCTTGAAGGGCATCAAGTTCCTTCGGAAGAGAAGGGGACCTTTGAAGGGGACTATGACTCCCTGAACCTTCTACAATGGTCTTCTTTCTGAGTAATTGTTCTGGATTATCAGTTGCTATTGCAGATTCTGGGTCTGGGTGGGATCGAGTATAAGCTCTTTTAGGAGCCATATTTTTGTAAATTTATATATATTTTTCATTTTTATGAGTCTGAAATTAATATGTACAAGATTTTAACAACCTCTAAACATTATTTCTTTCTCAGAATTTGTTCAGAAACAAAGTCTTCTTCTAGGGAAAAAGAAAACTTGGGGTTGAAAGTTTTTTCAGCTCCCCAATATGGTCGCCACTATGTTATCGCTCTATAAATTCCCAGAGGTTGTCAGAGTAGAAGAAATTTACAAGAGGTAACTTTATCCAACCACTTCGAAACTAGAATCTAGCCCTACCAGTTTCAGAGAGGGATCTCTCTGTATGATTTAGCTATGTCTTAACTTTAAGATATTAGGTTAGTTATATAAAATAAAATAGGATTGAAAAGGTTTGTTGTTTTTGTTAAGTTCGTTGAAAAGGGTTTATGCCTCCGTTGGGCTATGGGGTCTGTATTATAAAGATAGAAATCTAAACAGAAACAAAAGATTCTTTTCACAGGGCAAGATAATGCATTTGTTGGATTCTTTAGCAATAAAGTGATGAATAGCAGAAAAGACGAGAATATCAATTAAAATGAAGAAGCATTTAAGAATTTCTTCACTGTAATATCAGAAGATAAACATTTAAACCTTTCAAAGTCAGAAAACAGGGTATACAAAGATAAATCCTACAACATGCATTACTTTTAAAATATTAGATTGGAACACAATATGACAACTGAGCTAGAAGAACATTCAACATAGAAGGGAAAACATCACCAATGAATAACACGCGAGAATCCTGTGAAACATCTCTTTGTATTACTGGAAGATCTCTTGATAAAAATTACAGTCTTTTAGCTTATAGGGTGTAAAGATCAACCCTCAGTACTTCAAAGTTTGAAGTATTTATAATCAAAATTACATACGATCCTGTCATTAAATATTAGGACGTGACAAATCTAAATTTAGCTAACTAACTTAACAAGATACACAAATTTATGAAACTGCTTGATGATGTGTTGAAACTTCATGCTGATTTCTGGGGTGAATCATTGGTGAGGCCTCTACACGACCTCGTTTGACTGGATAGCTAACTAGTCTTGGACACCTCATCTCCTACTTGATCAGACTGCATAATTCTTCCCATCGAAGGTTACTGGGAACACTGACTTTGAGCAATCTTCGATATACTTCATCCATCTCCATATATTTGGAAAAAGTTGGCTTGATGATGGAAATGTACTAGATCTCGTGATGTATGCTGATGTCTGATTGGAAGGCTTCTAAAAACGCCTTACCTGTGATACTGCCTTGTATTCCTTAGAACTTCAAACTATCTTTAGCCACAGTGGCTAGATTCTTTTTATAATCAGACATTGTCATTAACTTGTCATTTATGACCCTTAAACCAGGGAGGCCTTTCTTCTGCAGAGCTTCAATTTTACTGAAAAACCTTTACACTCCTATGTCCATAGCCTGGATGTTTTCCTCCAGTTGTATCATCAATCCTCTCTTGGTCAGGACTCTTTTGACTTTGAGGATGGTTTCTTTCCTATCTTCAATTCTCAACTCCTCTAACTCTTCTCTGGTTTTTGAATTTAGGAATTTGATGATCTCAGTGGCTTCTGCGGGCATCTCTCCCAATTCTCCTCTTATCTTTTCAATCTCCTGCTTGCTTCTCTGCACCAGTTCGTTCTACTCGAACATGATTTGTACCATAGGCCATATTTCATTTATGGATTTGGTGATATCCATCCAGACATTTTCCTTGACCTTAGCAAGTGTTTTACCTACCAATGTTTTCTTCTGAAGCTGTTGCAATTCCTGTTTGAGATGGTCTGATGTTTGTTTCTCCTTGGAGTAGCTGGTTTGGTAAGAAGACTTGAGTTCCTGAAGGTTCTCAATCTCCTTTTTGAGTATGCTAATCTCTGTCTCTTGCAAATTCATCTCTTCCATGGATTTAGCCAGTTCAACTGTTTTCTATAGAGCTTTCAATGGAGTTGCTGAGGGAATTTATGCTACATACACTGTGCTTAGTGGAATGACTTCCATGGGCTTTGACTGCTCTTCTCTTTCACTAGTTTTTCCAATTCTGCTTCCATTTCCTTCAACTGTGCATTCTGCTCCATGATCAGCTTGAGCATCTCATCCTTTTCCCCTTCTGTCTCCGCTATTTCTTTGCCTGTGAGTCTTCTGTTGGTGACAATTTCAACTATTTCCTTAGAGATGCTATATTGTCATTTTTCTTTTTGAGCATCTCCTTGACTGCTTTCACATTCGAGGGATTATATTTGATCTTGAGGACCAGTTCTTCCAACGTCTTAATCCTGTTATCCTTGTTAAAGGATGATATTTTTTCTAACTTTAGCTGCGTCTGGACATTGCTTAGAGATACCTGTAATTTGGAGGCAGGAGTAGAAGCATTTGCCAATGTGGAGAAAACTATTTCTCCAGTTTTCCTGTGCAGATCCATTTGATCAGCTGGATGCACATCTTTAGTCTGAAATTCAAATGTTTCCCTTTTGTAATTGGTGATTACTTTCAGGTCTGGCACCTGTGTTTGTAGAAATGCCATGTGCATTCTACCCTTATCAGTGTCGAATGCAGACAACAGTTTGTGTTGTGCAGTTGATGTTTGCTTCCAGAACTGAGCATACGTGTTGCTGGTCAGCGTCTGATTTTTCTTTTTGATCAGATCATACTTCTAAAAAATACTCAATTTTGGTCCTATTTTTCTCAACTGGTTGACTGGTGGAGTATCCGTAGGCTTCTTGGGCAACACTGTAGTCATGATTTGTTTGTTGCTTGTACTAAGGAGCGACCGATCAACCTCCATAGTTGTAGTAGATTGAATTCCCTTTTCACCAGCCATGTCAGGTGCCTGACTAGTTTTTGGCCTCTTGGTGTGTAATTGGAACTCTTCAGACGATACTTCAGTGATGGAAGGTGAAGTGTCATTCCTGGGCCTTTTCTCCTTGGGAACCTGTGGTGTATTTGTTTGTGAGATAGTGACCGAAAGGTCCTGCTGTTCTGTCTCAACCAGAGTGTTTGGCTCCTATTCTGTCTAGTTGGAGAACTTCTCTATCTCAGGCCTGGATGTATGAACATATGGGATATTCTTATTTTTAATCCTCATCTCAGAAATTGTCCCGCACAGATCATAGTGCCATGTGAAACTAGCAAAAAACTTCATTTCTTTTAGCAATATTCGTGCTTCCTCCCCAGCGCCTCGGCTATTGCAGATGAATGATCCTATTTTCCCTTTGATTCTAAGTTGTTTCTTCTTTTTCAGAGACACTAAATGTATGTCGTCTGAGTTGATCATTTGCCTTATGTACTCTAGGGAAAATATCCTCACGGGCGGATACTTGGGTAACTTGTATGGATCCAATTCGCACCCATACACTCTGATCTCTGTGTGGTCCTGGTACAGGTACTGGTCTCCCATTTTTGCAAGGTCTGAAAGGTGTAAGATCCTCTGAATTTTCTCATTTATTATCGACTCAGGTTTGCCACTAAGCATGCTCACCACAGGATGATAGAACTGCTAAATAAAATGTTTGAAGCTGAATTCTGTAGAGTTTTTTCTGAGAAACGAAGTCCACGCTGTTACTTCCTGTGGCCTCCCATCCTTGTCCATATTCTGCATTGAAAAGGAAAATTTGTCCACTTGGAAGAAAATGAATAGGTAAGCCAGTATTGAGGAATACCAGAGCATGCCTTCTATGGTGAAATTTGAGAATTTCTCATGAATGTTGTTCGCCAGGAAAGTGTTGTAGTCGAACTGAGTGGTGGGTTTCTCATCAATTGAGAAGATGGACAAAAAACCCAATATGAGTTCATCCACCCATTGATTCGAAAAACACTCAAGTAGGGCGCAGAGCGAAGAGATGACCTGGTTTCCCTTCATTGAGAGCAGGGATGAAGGATACAAGGGATTTGTAGTGCGGAGCTGAGCGGTCTGTGGGAGAAAAAACTCAAAAATCTGAGCTCTTTGGGGTAATGATAATTTCTGGTATAGTTCTGTGATGATTTTAAGGTTGAAAAGTGAGGTGGACTTGGCTCTGGGTATTTGCATCATCTGATCAATGGCTTTTGGTGTAATGAAGAACAAAGTTTCTTCTGATGAAAAAACTATGGCTCTCTTTTCGGGGAGGTAATGAGCCTGGCATTTGAGGGCGAATTCGGGGAAATGGTGAACTTGGGGGAAAATATACAGGGGAAGATTTGACTCCCAAAGCCTGATTTTGTCACTTTGGTCCAAGAAAACGTCCTTTAGCCACGACTGTAAATCTATGAAGTTTAATTCGCATCTTGTGTCTGCGATTAAATGGTCTTTGTCTGCCAGAGGGATCTTGTCGAGGTCGACATGAGGCGGGAGGAAAGGATTTTCCTCGGCCTCTTTTTTCTTTGATTTTGGTGCCATCACTGTAACAATACCTGCAAGCAAAACAAAAAGTTAGCAGGGATGACTGTGGCTTTGGGCAACTGACTGAAATGGAGAGGAAAACTAGAAAAAAAATGCTCTGGTGCAATGGGAAAGATATTTTCTGGTGAGACGACACATTAAGAAATGGAAGAATGAAGGGAAATGATAGTTTTGAGAAAAAAGATACCCGTTGGTCATGGGGGACAGGTCAGCAGGCTAACGGATAAGTTAGCCAGTAATAAATTGCCAATGGGTAGATGGCAGGTAATAATGAATGACGAATACGACCAGGCGACGTGGTGGGAGCTGATTGGGGAGTGACCATGGTGAGAGGAATTGTAAAGGGAAAACCAGGGGAAAGGAATGGAAGAGTAATGAGACGTGACCTCTAGGGGAAAAACGTGGAAAATGACATCATGGGGTGACAAGGTATGTCAGACCTTGGGAGGTGGTGGGAGTCTGACCCAATGGATTCCTGCCACGTAGATGAAAAG
>ML783733.1:261741-275908 GCA_009831015.1 Picea engelmannii
TTTAGCCAAGCTTATTCACTACTCCTATCAACATCAATTTAAAAGAACTTGGCCATGCTTGAACGGTATGGACCAAATCATTGTTATTGCATGGGGCTCTATTGAATTTCTTTTATGCCCTCTTTTATTCTTTTTCTTTCTTTCTCTTTTTTTTTTCTTTTTTCTCAAATTATTCGCAGAATGGAAAATCATTTGACAAACAAAAACACTTAAAGAGATAACATTTCAGTCACCAGTTGATCCTATAAATTTTAGGGTTATAACATAATGCACTTGTGCCTTTATTGAAGGGGAATGGTGAGTACTCACTCTTTTAATGATAAAAACATGTGCGTGGATTGCTAGGAAGGGGTTTTAACAAAATTCTAGGTGGTACCAAGAAACAAGAGAGGGATATGAAGGGGATACATATGAATCAAAGGCATCTCAACTACTATGGTGGAAAATGAAGGTATTACTAATTGATTTGCAAGTTAGTTTATGTACTTTAAATGTATTCATATATTAAATGAAAAATACATAAACATTATATATTGCGGAAATAATTAAATAAATGAAAATTGTGAAATGAAGAAGAATAATAGAGAATAGAGAAGAGACAAAACACAAATTGTTGATGGAGTTCACCCCTCCTGAGATACATCTCCGGGTTCGCTTCCAATGTGAGATATCACTTCATTATAATGTCAAATGATGAAATTACATCAAGTTTGCTCCCGACCTACATACAATTTTATCTCCAACAAAGATCTGGATAAAACCCACTTCTCCAATCTACTATGCAAAAAATATCTCTGCATTTACATAGAAATTCTCTCCAAAAAAAATACACCTCAAAAATGCACCCTCACAATGAAAAAATTCCCTTAAATAACAAAGGATCCATAACTAAGTTGGTTTAAGATCCAACTTTAATGGGATATGGAAATATTAAATTAACCATAAAATATATGGTATCCCAACAAATATTTAAAAATAGCCAATTAATAGCATGGTCAACCCACTTTTCATGGCTACATTATAAAATAATACCAAAATATAACTATATATGGTCATTCCCCTTTTATATGGATATGGATTTTGTTAGTAACCATAAAATATATGGTTGATTAATTTATGGCATAAACACTCAACCAAATCCATGTGGATATATATGGAAGGTCGAATCCCATATTTTTTTTGGGATATGGGAATATATGGTTAATAAATACCCATGTAACTTATGGCATAGAACAACGTCCATTTGTGTCCATGCCATATAGCATTAAATAACTAACCAAACCCAAATTCGTTGACTTTTCCTTCCAATTCGTATGCATGTGGCATGCTGGTAATGTGATATGTAACATAATCACACTTTAAATAAAACAATTCCAATAACATTTAACAAGTCATATGGTTGATAAATTGGATAGCTAGTGTCTATTGGATGTAGCTTGGGTGGTTGGGAGAAATGATTGTTACCCTCCCCACCCAGGTTCAATTCCTTGTAAGTGACATGTTATGCCCTTAAATGAGTCTATTTCGAAAATACTTTGCCTCCCTATGTTTCCTCACGGATTCTGGGGAGTTAATGTGGAGTAGCGAGCACCTCCAGTGCCGTGAACCACATGAAAAAATAAAAAATAAAAAAAATAAAATTTGGATAGCTTGTGGATGTGACTCCATGGGAACTTGGGGAGGTTGTAGGTTTGAACCTCCTACCTACAATTGTTCAACACATTTTTGAACTTGGCCTTCTTTACCAATCCCAAGGTACCACATGGCACCACTGGATTGGTTCATGTGTCATTATGGGATTGGCCCATGTGCCATCGTAGAACCTTGTTCAACACTTTTTTTAACTTGGCCTTATTTACCAATCCCAAGGTGCCACATGGCACCACTGGATTGTTCCACGTGTCACTGTGGGATTGGCCCACGTGCCATTTGTCACTTGTCAACACAAAATCATGCCACTTGTCCACATAGAACTCTTCCACTTGTCATCACTGCATTTTGCCACATGTCAACTCTGCAACCTACCATGTGTCACCACCATAATGTGCCACGTGTCCCTGTTGACTTTTTCACTGTTGGTCAACAACTTCAGAGAACGATAAATTTGTCATGCGAAGTCAGATTGATGAGTTGTTTGCACCATCAGAAATCTCTCGTCGAGCACTACACAATGATACAATTTGTTTTGGCATTTTAATTTTAATTTTATTTTTGAGTGATCACAAATCCTCCTAGATCATTCACCAAAATTCAGATCAAGAAAACACCTACAATAAAAACCAAGGATTCCGATTAATATCTTCTCGAGGTGGGAAGACCCATGCTCAAGCATGGACAAGCATGGCTAGAAAATCAAGCACAATGTGAATCCATGAAGTATATATAAAACAATGGTCATGGCTATAAAAAGATACATGGTGGATCCATGTCAAAATATATCATAGCCACGAACAACACATGATGGATCTATCTCTCAGAATATATTAGGAGAATAACTAAAGCAATGGGATGAAAAACATGATCCTCCAAAAGTACTAATGTCATATGTGTAGATTTTAACCTTGTACAATATTTACTGCAAACAGATTTTCAATAAAAGAACAAAAAAGATACAATGGAAAATACAAACATTACACAAAGAGTTTTCCCCTAGAAACTCAAACCGAGAAAACCAACATATTCTATATTAATTCATAGTGATACATTGTTTACAATACAATATACATATAGGAGGCAACGGAATCCAAAAACCTAACCCAATGACCTGGATTAGTCAACAACCCTAATTCCTTATCCGGAAATAGAAAACCATCGACAAAAAACCATGTGTCGAAAAACCGCCCAACAATGGACACAAAAATCAAGGCAACAAGAAAAATGAAGAAAAAATACGACACGTTTCCCAAGGAATTTTTTTTCTCGAGGGTGTTGCACCCTCCCTCAAACCCCCCTGATCCCCCAACGCAATGCGGATACTTCTACTCGTGCAAAGAATATAACACATACCCAACAATATGGGTGAATAGTACTATCTTGCGCAACTTAGGTAACAACATAAAGGGAAGATTATACTATGGCCCAAGGTCTTCAATCCTAACTCACCGAAGGTATGAATCTGCATCATGTGAATCTATTATATCTTGACATTGAAGTGCATGCATATAAGAGTCATATAGGTGATATTAACTTTTAATGATAAATGATGCCATGGGATATTGAAAATGAATACATGCTTATATGATGGAATTTATTATATTATGTTATGATATTGATGGTCTTTCAAGAGTGACATGAAGAACCATGGATGCATATGGACTCTAGATTGAGTCAAGGTATGTGGACCTAGGATGGGGTCAATATATTGATGATTTCCATGTGTATATTGTTGATTATTGTTTATTCATTATTATTAGACATTATTGTTTGATGTATTTGTCTATAGATGTGTGTAGAGATAGAATAATAATTTCAAATTAAGATTACAATTGGGAAAAGGGTTTCATAACAAGTTGTGTCATGTAACATCCCGCTCTGGTGCACTGAGTGAACTTATTCCTTGAGGACACTTGCTCGCAAGTGATCCGGATTATTATGCTATTAAAACTTTTGATTTTGATTATAAGGCATTATGGGACGATGACATGTTGTTTTTTCCACCTCGACATAGACAGGTGCTATTGACTTAGTTTTACTGAGTGTGCAGGATTATGGACCTAGAGGATGTTGAGGCATCGATGGAACCCCTTGGACTTTGGATCGAGTCAGGGAGTGTACCATTGGGGTTTGATTGTTTTACTGTTATTTTAGTGCTTCTGATTAGATGATATGATATGGATATATTATGACATGATTCGTTGATGATGCAGGTTGACGATACCTTTCCAACCAGACTCACATGTGGAGTAAAGGGGTCACGTACGACTACTAGAGATGTTGAGGGAGAGGTGTGGACAACAGCCCTGCCACAGCCTACTAGCACTCCTGCCGTGGCTCGAACTGTAGGTCAATGATTTCCTAGTTTGAGAGGACCCACGATGCCGTGAGGGCAGACCGCGATAGTCGCTCACAATGATTCTAAGGGGAACGCAATAAGGCGGGGGCCTTATTTCTTAGAGGCCCTTAGTCTCCCACAAGTTCACTTGGTAGAGTATTGACTCCAGGGGTTATTGATGTCTACCAAGTCAGTCAAGAGGCGAGTGCCACCCTTGGAGCACGTGGTGTGTCTTGAAGGGCACGTCGCGCAAGAAAAATGGAAAGAGGCGAGTGGCACCCTTGGAGCACGTGGTGCGTCCTGAAGAGCATGTCACGCAAGAAAAATGGAAAGAGGTGAGTGGCACCCTTGGAGAATGTGGTGCATCCTAAAGGGCACGTCGCGCAATAAAAATGGAAAGAGGCGAGTGGCACCCTTGGAGCACGTAGTGCGTCCTGAAGGGCACGTCGCGCAAGGGGACAGATGAGGTGAGTGGCACCCTTGGAGCACCTAGTGCGTCCTGAAGGGCACGCCACATTGTTATTGATAAATGAATGAACCTAGAAGGCCTTAGGATGAACATTGTGATAAGATTTTTTAAAAACATTTTCCCTAATAAAATGTCGCCCTTCATGAAAATTAAGGTATAGTCTAAATTACGCTAGTGGTAAAATTTTGTCTACCTTTAAAAAGAAAATAAAAAATAACAAATAATAATAATTAAAACAAAAACAGCTTAAATAATAATTATGATCTTTGTAAAATCTTGTAACACGAAGGGAGTAAGAAATTTAAATTATTCATAAAAAATCTGTTGGAATTAATTGTTTTATCTTTTGATAAATTAAAATATACTAATTAAATGATAAAAGGGAAAAAGGGTTAAAATTCCACACCTGCCTTTTTGAGTTCTAATTAAAAAGGGGAAAGAGAGAAAATCTAAAATTTTAGGAAACTAGGAAAAGAGGTAAACATAAAAAGGGAAAAAGGGGAACTTAAGGGAAAAAGCAGAAGGTCAAACTTAGTAAAGCATCTACCATTTAAGAGCTTTCTAATTTAAACTGAACTAGCAATTTAATAAAAAGGGAAAGTTATTAAAACCTATAAGAGAATTTGGGGACACCTAGGAGTGATTCTAGGAGTAACTCTAGGTGGGTGAGGGAAATAAATATAATTATTTAATTAAAGAAATTAGTTTATGGAGGAATGTAGGGGATGGGGGACACTTGTACGGAGAAGAATTTTTAGGAATTTAGTTTTAAAACTTTAATTAAATGAGATTTTAGGAAAGGATGGAAGTTTGAAACTCTATATAATGAAGGAAGGAGAAGGATGAAGGATCATCTTCTGTTTGCGTAACGTTACGCTGCAGAAATATCTACTTTACTGATTTAACTTGTGGGAGTTGGGATACCCATCTCGGTGAGGAGTGGTAGCTCGACTTGCGAGGCGGGCTGGGAGCTAGTCGAAATCTCTAGATAGTGAGTGGGTGGATCCTTTGCAGCTCGGGGGGGCTAAGAGGGAAGAATAGTACCCCTAGCATTGGCTGGGAGGTACCGGTGAAGTCTCGACGGTCGGCGAGCGGGAGTAGCATGGAGCACGCGAACGTCACTCAGAGCAGGCAATCAGGCAATGGTACGCTCTCTACCTTTTGTATAGTAGATGTTGTAGGTTTTATCCTTGGATCTACATGCTTGATTAGGTAAGCAAATTGATTTTCTAGATTGATGTCTGAAATCTTTCTTAGCCTAGCTCGATGATGGATTGTCTCCCATGGCCTTCGTTTTCCCTCTTGTCTTGACTACCTTGCTGTGTTGATTGCAACCTTCATGGTTGTTTAGCCTTCGTCCCTAACTCACTAGACCTTGCCTGAGCAGTTGGCCAAGAGCCTGATCTACGGTCGTCGCCTTAGCATTAAAAGACCTATGGATCTCAACGCCCTACTTTTCTATGCGAGGATGATGAAGTGAAGGATGAACCTATCAACTGTCTACCTCTGATGTTGTCCTTGGAAGTTGTTGTCTTACGCCTTGAAGCGATTATCTAACTCTGCCAATGTGATTGTTGGCGAAGTTTTTCTTCATCCTCGACGTGTTTTTATCTCGTCATTATCTCGTTTTACCTCGTGTGTATATTTTATGGATCAATTTAGCCCAACGTTTTTGTTCTTGGATGAATTTTTATTTCGGCATGGTATTGGTATCCTAGATACGCAAAAATGATTCATTACCTGTATGCGTCTTTATAATTGTATCTTGGAAGAAAACAAAAAGGGGGCTTCTGTCATTCCTGTCTGCAATCTTTGTTTGGCCCGTGAGTTATTTTCTCCATACTTTTAATTCATGAAAAACAATTTTCGATTAGGGTCTGCGTTTTTGGGCTATGATTATTTTTATGACTTGAATCAATGGGGATTATTTTATCCCTGTTTGCATTTTTTTTCCTGGGCGGTGATTTTTTTTATGCCTTGAATTAAGGGAATATTTTATCTCTGTCTACATTGTTGGGTATCCTAGGCATTGAAAACATTTATCACTGTCTGCCGATTTTAATACTCAGTTTTTCCACGATTGAGGGTCGTGGATTTTTTTTACCTCTGCTTGGTCACCAAGGTTATATCATCACAATTTTAATTACATAGGTTTATTTACCGGACTTGACCACCCTCGATCTTGCTCCCAACCGTTGCTGAGTGGTTGTTAAGCCTTGATTTCCTTTGCTTGAAAATGTTGTCGGAGTGGTTGTAGAAATCACCCACGAAATGTTTAAATGGGACTGTATCACTGTTGTGTACCACAAGTTAGCAGGAGGACTGCTCTCTGCGTCTACCTGTTAATTGCCCATGAAATGTTTACCAAATAAATGTGATCATTTGCTGTAGTTACCATGAAAATTTTCAATTAAATGGGACTGTCTCACTGTTGTTTACCCCGAATTTGCAGGTGGACTATTCTCTGCGTTTTAATGTTAATTGACCATGAGTTTCCTTAAGTTGACTTCGTTGACAGGTTGCCCCAACCTTTTTACATGCTGATTATTTATCACACCGAATTTCACTGTACATAGACTTAACTCTTTATTGTTGCACGGAGTTCATTACCTTGAAATGCCATTAAAGTTGATTACGTTTTAATGTTAATGACCACAAGTTTCCCATTAAGAATTGCCGTTTAGTTGACTGTTGCTTCTTTTTTTAATTTCTATGCTTTTAAATGCGTTGAATTCACTGCCAGCCAGATGCTCTTGGAGTGAAATCTAAATATTTTATTGTGCTTGTGCTTGTGGATTCCCGGTTAAGTGGGAAGAAAGGTATTATGGTGTCTGCAATATTAATGAATGGTAGTCACTAATTGCATTTCATGACCGAAAAATTTATATCCTTAAATGTACAACGACCTGCTCTAACACAATGCCTCTGTGTAATACATTTGATTAAATGATTATGTATTGATTAAATGCTTGATCATATTGATTGTATTTTCTGTGTTATATATTGGATTAAGGGTTATAATTTCAAGGAAATATTGTAATCGTTGTAGTGATTGAATGTTACATCTCCTTCAATTAAAACACTGTGTTATTCTATTGAGTTTTAAAGCCCATCATATTTTCCTCCATTTCAGGTAGTGATCATTAGTGGAATGGTGATTAAATGATGTATATGTTTAATCAAAAGATTGTATTATTCCTTTAGGTTTGAATGCCTAGCCTCTGATCATTTAGTGGTATGACTAGTTATGCTGATGAAATGCTTATAGTATTAATTGTGAATGTATTACATGTCTTTCCAACTATGATTGCACTTAAGGTTAAATTGATGGCAGGTTGATGTCCCACTATGATTGAGACTTTCTCACTTGACACATATTTAATGTTAAATTGGATTGGCGTACATTGGCTTAACAACGTTTAGACTCGTCGATTTTTATGTTAATTTAGAAGTACAATTTATGGTTTAATTGAATTAGACTTACTATTAGATTAGTATCCGATGTTAAACTAAATGGTCAGTTGACAATTCTTAGACAAATTAGTGGTTGGGATGTTGACAAAGTATTACGTTGGTTAGCATCTTAATTGGGTCATCCTCTGGCGTCTCGTGAACCTGTTGTTGGGGTTGGGGTGTGGTTTTCCTTCGGTATTCGGTGTCTAGTGCGTTGGAGTTTCCTAGAGTCCTTGGTCCGGGTAGGATGTGTTGTGCCAAGGTTATTGACATGTCTATCACCTGGGGACCGCATGATTCCTGATGAGGGGATCATGACTCACCCTATTTGGATAGCGGTGAATGATAGCTGGTTAGAGTCGGTGTTTTCCAGGTGAGTGTTGTCCCTTAGCATGTAGGCATGGTCATGTTGTGTTGGGAGGGATGTAGAAACGTCCTTGTTCCTCAGAACAGTCGCCAGCCTTGAGATCTTAAATGGTCAAAATCGATGGGAACCTAGGCTTGAGCGTTGCTTATGTGTCCTGGGAGTCCTAACCATTGGAGGGTAGGATGGGCGGGTAGTAATTCTTATTCTTCATTGGTTGAGAATCGTACAATGCTTCCAGGTGCTTGACGTGCTTTTTTTTTAGGTCGTTATGTTTGTTGTTTTGTGAGTTTCATGCGTTGTGTTCATCGTCGTGTTGCGATGTTGAGTATAATGTCATTATTACCTTCCTACATACACACACACAAAAAAAATTTGCACTTGTTATGTGAGGCTTGTTGTCGTAACAAAATGGTAGGTTCGTTACATATGGTATCAGAGCGGATTCGACCCGTGACTTGGGATCACTACGTCTTTCATTGATATGATCTGATTATATTGTTGCTAATTGAGTTGACTTGTATTCATGCAGGTAATCATGGTTAGAGGATGTTGCAGAGGCAGACAACGGGGTGCTAGGGGAGGAGGCACAACGCCTCCAATAACATCCATGCCTAAGGGTTCTAACCCCCAGGGAGATGAGCAGGTTCTCGAACAGGGGCAGATAGTAGTTGGTGATATAGTCGGAATGATGATATCCTTTCAGTGCATGTTTGAGGCACTGATCAACCGATTGGACAGAGATGAGGCCAGGGCATCGACACCCGCTGAGGTTCCACCGCGCGCTCTGGTCGGTACTGGTAGCATTCATCGTGAACTCGAGAAGGTCAAATTTCCCGAGTTCTTTGGTGCTCCGGATGGAATAGCCACTGAGGCATGGTTGGAGAACATGGCGATGTGCTTTACACTTCGCAATTATACCTCCAACATGAATTTCCACATGGCGGTCTTTCAATTGAAGGGGAGCGCTCTTCTATGGTGGAAGACACTCCTACCGCAGCTAAATGTGGCCATTGAATATGTGTCATGGGAATTGTTCGAGGAACAGTTCAGAGAGAGGTACCTATCAGAGGAATTCATTGAGCGCCAGCTCAATGAGTTTAATGCCTTATGACAGGATGGTCGTATGGTGCCCAAGTACAAGGCCTGTTATATGGAGTTGCTCTGGTATGCTCCACACCTTAACACTGAGAAACTTAAGGTCAACAGGTTTGTATTCGGCCTTAACAGTAGCATACGTGAAAAGGTTAGGATTTTGATGCCTTAAACCTTGCATGATGCCGTCCAAAAGGCCCTCATAGCAGAGGAGGATCTTATCAGCGGGGTCAGACCAGGACTCCAGCGAGACTAGCAGGGTAGGTGTCATCTGGAGCACAACGTCATCAGACACCAGCTAGACGTGCACTGGGATATCATGGCTTCCAGAGGGGATACACTTTCACTACACCTTGACAATCGACGCCTCAACAGCGGACACCTTATCGGGGACCACAACATCAAAAACAATGTCGACCGCAGTAGTAGCAGTTTAGGCATGTTCAGTAGAAGAAACTGGGATTTCAGGTCGGTGGGCCATCATATTCTACTTCGGGTACCAGGCCTACTGGGTCGAAGAAGGGGTGTTGGACGTGTGGGGAGCCACACTACCATTGCGACTTCCCTATGGAGAGGAACAGAGCGTCCGAATCAGCTGGACCCACTACCGTGGGAGTTATGGGCAAGGCCCATTGGATTCATGCAACAGTGAATAACCGCTAGGCAGATCATTAGTTGACTGTGCTCAAGACCATATGTACCATCACTGACCAGACCCTTAGTATTTTGATAGATCTCAGTGCTACCGAGAGTTTCATTTCTGGTGCAGTGCTAAAAAGGATTAAGGTAAAGGCAGTCGAACATGACGAGTTTAGCTTTGTAGAGATGGCCTCGGGAGCCAAACAAAAGGTTTGAGGAAAGGTTATGGGCTGTGTCCTTAACCTGGGAGAGTTTGTCACAAGGGCCAACCTGTCTGTCACGATCCTAGGATCTTATGATGTCGTGATTGGTATGGACTGGTTGGAAGCGCATGAGGCGATACTCAACTGTAAGATGAAACAATTGATCTTGGTCGATGATGAGGGATAGAGACGTGTGATTATTGGATGGAACAAGGGAGTTTCCCTGAGGTTCATCTCTTCCTTATAGCTACGAAAGATCATGCGCAAGGGGTGCAATATTTATGCGATGCTTGCGTTAAACGAGAAAGGATTAGCGGAAGGTTTAGAACACCTTCCAGTGGTGAGAGTTTGCGAACGTATTTATGGAGGAGTTACCTGGAATGCTGCTAGAGAGGGAGTTGGAGTTTACCATGGAACTAAAACCGGGGACTGAATTGATAGAAAGAACGCCTTATCGGATGTCGACCCCGGAATTACAAGAGTTGAAAATGCAACTGAAGGAGTTGTTGGACCTGGGACTGATACATCCTAGTGTGTCACTATGGGGTGCACCTGTTATTTTTATAAGAAAGAAGGATGGTTCGTGGAGGCTCTGCATTGACTACCGTCAATTGAACAAGGTCACGATCAAGAATCAGTATCCGTTGCTAAAAATTGATGATCTGTTCGATCAAATGAAGGGCGCAACGGTGTTCTTAAAGATTGACTTGAGATCAGGATAGCACCAGTTACAAATTAAGGAAGATGACATCCCTAAGACCACATTTAAGACGAGGTTTGGGCATTACGAGTTTACTGTTTTACCGTTTGGAATGACAAATTCCCTAGGGGTATTTATGAGTTTGATGAATGGGGTGTTCCGCGAGTACTTGGACAAGTTCATCCAAGTATTCATTGACGATATTATGATCTACTTGTGGATGATAGAGGAGCATGAAGAGCACTTGCGCTTGGTACTATGATGTTTGTGAGAGCACAAATTGTATGGGAAGTTGTCCAAATGCTCATTTTATCAATCAAAGATTCACTACTTAGGGCATGTCATCTCCGATGAAGACATCATTGTGGATCCAACCAAGGTTGAGGGTATTATGGAATGGCCTATGCCGATGAATGTCTCGGAAGTGCGTAGCTTCATGGCTTTAGCAGGATACTATCGACGGTTCATCGAGGTATTTTTGAAGATAGCAAATCCAATCACGGAGTTGCAGAAGAAGAACTAGAAGTTTTTTTGGACCGAGAAATGCATGGAAGCATTTTAGACGCTCAAGGAATTGTTGACAACAACACCGATACTAAAGGTCCCTAACATGGATGCAGAATTCTTGGTATGCACTGACGCATCCAAAGAAGTCTTAGGCGAGGTCTTGATACAAGACAAATGAGTGATTGCTTACTTTTCTAGGAAACCGAGAAGGCATGAGGAGAACTATGCAACGCATGATTTGGAGTTGTTAGCCATCGTTTATGCCTTGAAGGTTTGGAGACACTACCTTGTTGGACAAAAATTTGAACTAAAGATTGACCATTGTGGACTACAACACATCTTTATGCAAAGCGACCTGAATGCGCGACAACGACGTTGGTTGGAATTGCTTAGCGAGTATGACTTTGAGATTTCTTACATAAAAGGAACAGTGAATCGAGTGGCAGATGCATTGGGTCAGAGACACAATGATGGTACCACGATTTGAAGGATTTTCATTTGATAGCAATGGTTTATTGAGGTTTAAAATCCAGATCTATGTACCGCCAAACGACGAGTTGAGGATGTTGATGCTAAGCGAGGCTCATAGAGCAGTGTACATGGCTCACCCGGGAGTCACGAAGATGAGGGAAGACCTTAAATCCTTATTCTTATGGAAGGGAATGAAGGTAGACATAGTCAACTATGTGGCCAGATGTCTAGAATGTCAATAGGTAAAGGCTGAACATAGTCAGCCAGGAGGATTACTACAACCACACGCTATTCCAGAATCGAAATGTGAGGTTATTTCGATGGATTTTATTGTTGGATTTCCACTAACGGCAAGGAGACATGACTCGATTTTCGTAGTAGTAGACACTTTGACGAAGAGTGCTCACTTTATTCCTATGCATATGATGTATCAGGCACCTGACATAGCTAGAGTTTTCATCAGTGAGATTGTGAGGCTACATGGTGTGCCTAAGAGGATTATATCCGATCAAGGATCGGTGTTTATTGGACGATTTTGGACGAGTTTCCAAGAGGCTTTGGGAACCCAACTTAACTTTAGTACTGCATATCACCCAGAGACTGACAGGAAGACCAAACGGACGAACCAGACCTTGGAGGACATGTTGCGCATGTATGTTATGGACCAACAAAAGTGTTGGGAGGAATTCTTGCCACTAGTGGAGTTCACTTACAACAACAGTTACTAGAGCACCATTAAGATGGTGCCTTTCGAGTTTCTTTATGGGTGACCATGTCAGATGCCTTTGAGTTGGGATCTGCTTGAGGATAGGGTCCTAGTGGGGCCAAAAGCGATCCAAGAAATGGAATAGCAAATGAAAACAATAAGACAAAGGATTAAAGAAGCGCAAAATCGACAGAAGAGTTATGCCGATGCACACTGTGTCGACCGTAGTTATGAGGTCGGTGATCGAGTCTTCTTGTGGGTTAAACCGCATAAGAGTTCAATAAAGTTTGGGAAGGGAGCTAAACTCTCTCTTAGATTCGTGGGACCTTTCGAGATTGTGGAGAGAAAGGGGCCCATGGCCTATCGACTAGCCTTGCCTGATTCTTTGAGGTGTATGCACAATGTTTTTCATGTATCTGTTTTGAGACATTATATTAGTGATCCTACACATGTTATTGACATGAGTTTCTTGCAGGTATAGGACGAGGGGGTGCTCATGGCTGAGCCGGTCTGCATATTGGATCATCATGTTCAACATCTACGATGTCGAATGGTAGATCAGGTCAAGGTCCAGTGGGACAATTATAGTCCTCACTCGACGACCTAGGAGGACGCATATGATATGCGCCAACAGTTTCCATTTTTGTTTGATAGATAGACATATGATACTGTGATACACTTTATTTCGGCATATATACTGTGAAACTTCGGGACAAAGTTTAGACCAAGAGGGGTGTATGTAACATCTCGCTCTAGCGCACTGAGTGAACTTATTCTTTGAGGACACTTGCTCGCAAATGATATGGATTATTATGCTATTAAAACTTTTGATTTTGATTATGAGGTGTTATGGGATGATGACATGTTTTTTTTTTTCTGCCTCGACAGAGACAGGTGCTATTGACTCGGTTTTACTGAGTGTGCAGGATTATGGACCTAGAGGATGCCGAGGCATCGATGGAACCCCTTGGACTCCGGATTGAGTCGGGGAGTGTAACATTGGGCTTTGATTGTTTTACTATAATTTTAGTGCTTCTGATTACATGATATGATATGAATATATTCTAACATGATTCGTTGATGATGCAGGCTGACGATAGCTTGTCGACCAGACTCACATGTGGAGTAAAGGGTGTTGGATTACTGAGAGGGGGGGTGAATCAGTAATAACGTAATTATAATCCTTTTTCTTTAAATGTTATATCAATGTAGAATTATTATCCAATAATGAGCAGTAATAAATAAACAATCACACACATGCATAATACACCAGTGTTTTACGTGGAAACCCAAATCGGGAGAAAACCATGGAATGATTTTTCTTATATGTCTTGAAGAATTACATTCATTGGAAGCACCAACTACCTTTGTTTTCCAACTGCAACTGGAAGGAGGCTCCAACCTCCTAGTTTCTCAGGCCACAACTTGAGGGAAGCTCCAACTCCCCAAATCTCTGGCTACAACCAGAAGGAGGCTACAACCCCCAATGTTCTCCAGCTACAACTGGAAGGTGGCTACAACCACCTGTCCTTGCCCCGTCCTGCCACCCTGAAGTAGAAGTAGAATGAT
>ML783733.1:286170-317903 GCA_009831015.1 Picea engelmannii
ATTGCCTTCTCGGGGATCCCCTGGGTGAAGCATCTCTAGGTTTTCATTTTTCCTATGGCTTTTATCTTTTACCAGCTGCTTTTATCCCTTGGGCCTTTAGCCCCTTCTTCCCACAAGACAAGATGTACCTTGGATGGTCATCCTAATGGCCAGACTAGGGGAGTGGGATAGGTGAATGGGTTTTAAGATGAAAAAGTGATAATATGAGGGGAGCGGACGATGATTCTTCAAACCCCCTTTGGTGGCTAACCAAAACCCATGAATACCAACTCGCTAAGTTACCCAATCAATCACCCCAACAGTGGTCAAGTAGATTAGTGTAAGATCCAAGCAGTCATCTGATATGAAAGAGATCTAATGCATACATAAGAAGGTTATAATGATCAAATGTGACACATACCATGATACCTCGGACCAATTACCTCATGGAGCAAGAGCCTTTTCTGATGCAAGCCCAAGCCGGTAGTGACGGAGGCTGGTACCGTTGGCAGGACAAGTCTGGCTGAGAAGAAGAAAAGATGGGCCCTCAAGGGCCATGCTCAAGTCAATCTTCTCTCTTACTCCATGTCTAGGACCATGTGGGCCTCGAGACATGATCTCCTAGTTATCCCTAGATATCGGGGATAACACTACCTACTATCTTCCCTATTGTGTAATATGTTGAAAGATGGATGTTTTTGCTTGGAGGTTACATGTTGTTGTAAGGGTAGGCCACACATTAAATAGCTTAGAAGGTTCTATTAAGTGGTGTGCAAATGGTGTCAATCCTTATTCCTTAATGACCATTAGTCTCTTACCAAAGGTAAGTAGGTTGGGTTAACTAGGTCATAATTGTGACATATATTCCCCACCATGAAAATGTATACTTGAAGGATTTGAGTCAGCTTGGTCTCACCCATGGTATCATGCACTTGATGAGTTGTGGAGATTGTCTATATTTTGGTGCAAGATATTTCAAGAGTTATAATGATCATGTCTATCTCTTGGTATCGAATACTTGTAGGCTCTGAGTTAACTTGGTCTCACCCTTGGTATTGACTTTGGTTTGTATTTGGGTATACTTGGGGATAAAAAGTATCCTTTGACTTGCATAATTATTTTGGCATAAATAAATGAAAATGTGCATTTATGACTTGATCACTTATGTAGATATATGCATATTTTATAAAAGTGAAAAGTGAGATTAGACTCACCTTGATATTTGGAAATATAATTAGGAGTTGAAAATAAAAGAAATAAAGTGAATTTTGATTATAAGTTTTATTTAATTAGGAAAAATGCATTTCATGTGCACCCACTCAATTAGGGAAAAGAAAAAAAAAAAACCAAGGGAATATCTAGGAGCATAAATAGGAAAGATAGTTGGGAGGTGGTGGATACTATATATTTATGTTATTTTTCTAACTACTAATTGTGCATGGAAGCGATATGTGTACGGGTGAATATTATGCATTTAGTAATTAAATAATTGACAATTTTGTATGAGAATGGAAGGTGGCATGAGCCTCAAAGGATATATAAGAATAGAGGATTGGGCTTGAGAGAACATATTTTACACCCTAATTCTCAATGGATTTCCTAATGTTCAACTTTTTCATGGTGATTCGGTTATGAGTTTAGTATCAAGAATTGTGCCATTATATTAGAGGTGGGGTATGCCATGTTCTCTAGAGGAGCTACACATTCTTCTTGCTAGTTTTTGTACTCTTTTCCGATACAACCCATTGTAGTTCATGGGTTCAAAGGGAAGAAGAGTACCCTAAGGATATGGTAGGGTGGTCGACCAGTAAGATTCTTGTAGTTGGTAATTTGTGGATCTTGAAAATAAGTTTTTAAATATTCCTCTTGATGAAATATTGGAGCTAAATACTTGAAAAGGAGGACATCTATAACTCTCTCTAAAAGGGTATGGAAATCTGTAAATTTAGTTAAGTGTATGTTTATCTTTTAGTATTAAGAAATTTTCCTTGAGGGTTTGAGTCTCTACATTTGCATAAAATTTATTAACTCCTTATGGGAGTTAAAATATCTATTTATAGTCACTAATATAGTCTCCCAAGTATTTTGAACCTCTATCGAAAATATTAAATTTTTTGAGTGATTATTGAATTTTATGGAAAACATTTTATATAATTTTTTCATAAGAACAAAGTCAACTATGTCCTTCCTTAGGGAAACTAGCAATTGAACTATGACTATTCTTTATAAATCTAGTAGTCATATCTTGTAGTGGTATGTTTGCTAGTTCCTAGCACAAAATTTGGGTTTCTAAGGGAATTTGTGGGAATATTTTTTGGTTTTTCACGTAGAAAGGAATGTAATAATTATTTATGATTTGAATGTGTTGAATCTCTCTTAATATACCCTTCAATTTCATTTGGATTTGATCCAAACCCTATATAGTACTTGAAGAGACTTTTGATTCTGTGGGAAACATTTATCGAATTATATTTTTGGTTGAGTTTTACTAGACTGTTGCATATTTCCTTTTTTTGAGCATATCACTATAAAGGGCCAACATAATAGCTAGAGTCTTATTGAGATGAATACGTATTAGTTTAAGCTGTCATGTTATTTGTATTTGGGGAAATTTTTTGTATTTGAAAAAAGGTTCTATTACCCCCGTTAAGGGGTTGTTAATTCCTTGTAGAAAACATTTGTAATACTACCATAGAGAGAAACAAAGGACAACCGAATGACATTTGTAATTGAGTAGTTTAAATTACACTTTGACAAGTTGTATTAATTATATTGCATTGAGAAATTTATGTTAAGACTATGAAATTGAATGTTGAGAATTTTTGTTTGCATTGTATTGAATATCATTGAATTATTACTATGCATATGTTTATGATGTTAGGTCAAGTAAAAATACACACACACACACATTCTTAATTCTAGTAAGATGTGTGACTTGCATTAGGTTAACATCCCAAAGGGACATTACACGTGGAGCCATCTATGAAAATTGAGAAGAAATAGAATTTGATCATTCTATTGATCCATCAAATCCACTCCCTATAGAAGCCAAAGGCTTCAGTCATGTGTTGAATGGAATTCTAGATGAGTCTATCAAATGTCTTAGACATGTCAAGATTGATTATCATGCCCAAATTGTTGCTTTTATTCATTCTATAAATGATTTTGTGTGTGCAATGATTGCACCAATAATTTTCCCCTTACATAGCCTCCTCCCTACTCTTTGTAGACAATATTGTCCATGATGGGATTTAGTCAATCAATAGTAACTCTAAAAATAACTTTGTAAGAAACATTACATAAGGCTATCAATATAAATTTATCTAGAGTGCTAGCTTGAATTTCCTTAGGAATGAGTTAGTAAGGAAAGTGGCATTTACGAATTATAGGATTTTACTTGAGGATATGGAGTCTTCCACTATTTCCCATAGACAATCCCATATGACCTCCTAAAATTATTGAAAGAAGATAGAAAACCATTTGGTCCCAAAGCATTCACTAGGGCCATTTATGACCTCCTAAAATTATTAAAAGAAGATATAAAACCAATTGGTCGCAAAGCATTCACTAGGGCCATTTATTTAACCTCTTGCTCCACTTCCAACATGGTAATTGGTTGCATAAGGGAGATTCTTTGGTTGGTAATGGTGAGTTTTGGGATGTTCCTTGTGATGGAGGATATGTCCAGTTGTCTATCAATGCTTGGTTCCATGAGGAAATCTTTGAAGAAGGTATTAAGCTAATCCTTTATCTCCTTTTGATAAAAAATTTCACTCATAATATCTTATGTGAGGCTAAATAATTTTGTTGTTGTTTAGGTGTCACAAGGTGGATTTGTGAAAAAAAATGGTGTTTTTATCCCTCCTTTAACAAACATATGTGAGACTTTTACTTCAAATTCATATTTTCATGGCGAGCCTATATTTCTAACTGACCATTAAGGTCCATTTTATTCTTTCCTAGGGAATATATCCATGGCCATTATTTTTTCATGGGTTTTCATCATCTGAATTTTCGGTTTTTTTATTTTGACAAATATGTTTTCATTCCATTATTTGATATTTTTTTGAAGGAATTTTGTATTTTGTTGGAATACATACACACACGTACCTTTCTTAACTTCTACATCGTCCCACAAATATTTTATTAATCCTCTAAAGTTGGAATTAGCAAGTCATAGTTTCTCATATAAAAAAAAGTGTTTTCTCCCTTTGTTTGGATTTCCAATGGAGTAGTATTGGAAAGTAGTTCGAGCTAGATCTTGGTAGGATTAGCGATTCCCATTCAATTCTCTCTTCCAAGAAATTTCCCAAGAGAAGGAAATTGTCAACCATTTCTAGCACATAGCGCACTCCTAATTTGTTGTTCCATGTGTAATTACCATTGTTGGGGATGACATCTATGAGTTGGAGTCAATCTAACTTATCCTCAAATATTTCCTAACATCATCTAATTGCTTGATGTCTCCTTCCATTTTTGTAATTGTTGGTTATCCCATTGAAGTCTCCACCTATGATTTGAATCCTATTGAGATTCTTAGATGGGATAACATGCGTGCTATTCAAGAGATCATTTGTTTTCTAAGGGATCGATATACATTGAACATGGTGACAAAATATTTGGATGAAATCACTAATAAGTGGGTAGAAGGCCACCACATGGCAATATAGAAGTTTTTGAGCTTAAGTTATTTGGGTTCCAGAGAATGGATAGGCCCCTTGAGAAATATCTTGAACTCAAGTTAGTAGCCATGGTATTCCACTAGATCTTGTGATGCAGGAGCATCCACACTTAATCAAGCGAGCCAGCGCATGGATAAAGAAATACAGCTGGGCAGTGCCAGCACATACATTTTTGAAATACTTTGGAAAGTTGTTGCACCGCCATTTAATTGAAGGCATTCATAGTTGAGCACACTTGTATTGTAATATAGATAGGAAGGCATTTAATAGTTTTAATGCTGTTAGATAGGAATTAACTGAAGATTAGACAATTTTGCTTTCAAGAGGGAAAACGGAATATAGGCACCCTCCTTTGTATTATGGTAATTCATTCAGAGCAGCATTAGCATTCAGGAGCAAGGGAGAGCAAAGCAGAGAATTGATGAAGAATCCCCATGTACAGATATTGAATTAATAGGAAAGCTCTGATTCAATTCCATGGCTGTGATTATTCTTTGTGTATTGTTGATATTATGTTGTTGTTTACTTTCTTCTTGTTATGCTTTCATTGTATATGATGCATATGTGATTTCATGGAATATTAGGAATCTGGGAGAGAGGCGAGAATAAGTTTAAGTTGTTTCTCTGTCATAGCCGAGAGATTCCTGCATAGAGTGCAGTTGAATTCCTCCGCATAGAGTGCGTTGAGGAGGCTCTACAGTTAAACTCTTATTCTCATCATCCAGAGTTGTGTTGGTTTATTCGAACTGTGCAGGTGATGTGCAGGTTTGATTGAAGACTCAGAAGCAAGCCTGAGAAGAGGAGAATAGGAAAGCCTTGATTCAAATCCATGGATATGTTTATTCTCTGTGTGCTATTAGCATTATGCCTTTGCATATTTTCTTCTTGTTACGCATTTCTTTCATATGCTGTGTATGTGATTTTATGGAAGAATTGAAGCCTGAAGGTCTATGAAGAAAGATGTGGGCGAAGTCTATGAAGGAGTCAAAGTTGATAAAACTTCCCAAGAGAAGTTTCGAACAAGGTGGAGGTTGGAGCTGAAGAATTTCAAGAGGAAGATAATCGACAACTTGAATTTCTGTGAAGAATCGCGAAGTCCCGTGGATCGTCAGATCTGGGAGAAGGAGCAAGGGTCTTAGACCTCAAGCGCGAGTAGAACCATTTGACATTGCATATCGGTGTATCGGGGTTGGCGAGTGTAAGAGTTGCATGACCGTCGAAATCGTGATTCACGATTTCCCGATTTAATCAGGGCCGTCAATTGGAGCATGGGCAGGTGGCATGAGATCCTGTGGAGTCGGGACTCAGCACTTTGGTGTTTTTGAAGTCAAAAGAAACACAGGGGAGTAGTGAGGTTCTGAGTTGCGACGGGTCCCACAGAGGCGGCATGGAGTACAACACGTGGCATCGCGTATCGGCGCTCAGGATTTTGAAAAGGGAGTGACTCGCTACCTTCCATACGTCGATTTCCTGATAGGGAAATCCCCGACAGGATTGGCTCTGTTTATCGTTGACATCGGGGATTGGGATTCGGAGTTTCAAAGCGCACGAGAAGTGCAGACAGGGTTCGCGATAGCGCGAACGCCAATTTCCCGAATTGCAAAGGGGAGGAAAGCCGAAAGAGTCCTGTGGGTGACAAGGACTCCCAAGAGGAGTTGGAAGAACATTATTGTTCTTCGGGCCGAGGTTAGCGAAGGTCCTGGTGTGAGTAGCTGTGCCGTCGAGGGCCGGTTGCCATCAAGTGGTATCAGAGCGGGATTGAGTTCTCTTTGTTTAGGTAGCAGAGAGAAGCGAATTACACCATTCCTCCTAGAAGAGAGAGGCAGTCACCTAATCGGGAGGACAGGGATGCCCGAAGAAGGGGAAGGCCAGCAGGGAATCCAAAGATAGAAAGACAGATGTGAGATCTCCGAGCAAGGCTCGAGGAAATGGAGACCGCGCAAAGATGAGGAGCTGGTGCTGGAGAGTTCAGTGATTCCGAGGTTGAAGAGGAAGCTGGACACGAAGCTGAAGAGGTCTTGGTAGAAGATGCCTCGACAGAGAGGTTGATAAGAGCTATCGCCAGAATGAGCTCGAAGACCAAGATGGACATTCCCGTCTTTGAGGGAAGTCTAAATGCTGAGGAGTTGCTGGATTGGATCCGAGCACTCGATACCTACTTCGATTATGAGGATATCGAAGAGGACAAGAAGGTAAGGCATGCTGTTACTAAGCTGAAAGGACATGCAGCCTTATGGTGGGATGAATTGTAGGCGGACAGGCGCTGCAAAGGAAAATAGAAGATCAAGAGCTGGGATCGGATGATCGCCAAGATGAAGGCGAAGTTCATTCCGAGAGACTACCAGATCACACTGTTCAGGCGCATGCAGAACCTGAGACAGAAGTTGATGACAGTGAAGGAGTACACCGAAGAATTCTACAGGCTCAACATTCAAGCTGGTCATCAGGAGAGCGATGATGAAAAGGTGGCGAGATACCTGAATGGTCTCAGGTATGACATTCAGGATGAATTGAGCATGCTGACCATCCGAACAATTGAGGATGCGTACCAGATGGCTCTGAAAGCCGAAGAGAAATTGAGCCGCAAACAGGGACAGTGAGGGCGAGGCAGGAGTCAGCTCAGAGGCAAGGCGGTTGCCCAAGAAAGAACTCAGAAGCCCAAGGAGGAATGGTAGAGACCTCAGGGTAAATTTGAGAGAGGTGGTACCTCACAGCAGAGGCAGCCACAAATTGAGAAAAGGCAGCATACTGAGCGGGGTGGCGGATATGCTGACGCCAACGTAATTCCTCGTACTCGAGGTAGAGGAAGAGGCCGTGGAGGAATTATCACATGTTTCACATGTGGAAAAGATGGACACAAATCCATCGACTGTCTAGACAGGAAGATGGACAAAAGTGAAGCTCACATCACTGAGGCACAGCAGAGGCGTGACATGGAGGATGAAGACACTGGAAGCGGGAAGTTGCTGACAGTGCACAAAGTTCTCTTGAAACCCGAGAAAGAGGTGGAGGACACAGCTCAAAGATGCAGACTGTTCAGGACGACTTGCAAGACGAAAGGCTAGAAATGCAAGGTCATAGTAGACAGCGGAAGCACCGATAATCTCGTTTCGACCGAGATGGTGGAAAAATTGGAGCTGGAAAAAACTAGGCACCCGAGTCCATATAAGGTCTCGTGGTTACAGAAAGGACACCGGGTAAGTGTCACTAAACAATGCTTAGTTAAATTTAAAATTGGGAATTATCATGATGAGATTTTGTGTGATGTAATTCCCATGGACGTATGTCATATACTACTGGTTAGACCATGGCAGTATGATAGAAATGTTGTTCATGATGGAAGGATGAACACATACACCTTGGAGAAGGGTGGGAGGACACATAGATTGCTTCTGATAAAGGATAAAGAAGTGAAACCGGAAGTTAGCAGCACTATAATTCTCATGAGTGGAAAAGATCTTCTCACAGAGATGGAGAAGAATGAAGATCCATAGTTCTTTGTTGTCAGAAAATCGAGAATTGTCCTGACAAGCACAAGAGTGGATGACTTGCCAGATGAGATTCAGGAATTGCTGGGAGAGTTCGCTGATATCATCGTGGAAAAACTACCTCGTTCGTTTCCACCGATGAGGAGTGTGAGTCACCATATTGACCTCATACCCGGAGCAAGTTTGCCGAACAAGGCAGCGTACAGATTGAAACCTCAGGAGAACGAGGAGGTCAAAAGACAGGTACAGGATCTGCTGAATAAAGGACTAGTCAGGGAGAGTCTTAGTCCGTGTGCTGTTCCGACAGTACTAAGTCCGAAGAAGGATGGAGGCTGGAGGATGTGTACAGACTCCAGGGAGATAAATAAGATCACCATCAGGTACAGATTTCCACTGCCGAGAATGGACGACTTGATGGATTGCCTGAGTGGGGCAAATTATTTTTTGAAGATTGATCTCAAAAGCGGATATCATCAGATCCGGATGAGAGAGGGTGATGAATGGAAAACAACATTCAAAACAAACGAGGGTTTGTACAAATGGTTGGTCATGCCGTTTGGGTTGAAAAACGCGTCGAGCACATTCATGAGACTGATGAATGAAGTCCTGTGGGAATTCATCGGTAAGTTTGTGGTCGTATATCTAGACGACATACTGATATTCAGCAAGACCAAGGCTGAGCATTTGAGGCATTTGGCCATAGTGATGAGAAGAATGCAGCAGGAGAAGATGTTGATTAATTTGAAGAAATGCTTGTTCATGCAGACAGAACTCATTTATTTGGGTTTTGTAATCTCGGCGAATGAATTAAAGATGGATCCTGAGAAGGTTGAAGTAATCAGGAATTGGCCATCGCCGAGAAATGTCTTCAAGGTAAGGAGCTTTCATGGTTTAGCTAGTTTCTATAGGAAGTTCATTCGAAACTTTAGTGGAATTAGCACAGCAATGATGGATACGGTGAAGAAGCGGCACAAAGTTTTTTAATGGACAGCAGAGGCTGAGAAGAGCTTCAATATGTTGAAGCGAAAGATAACAGAGCAGCCAGTGTTAGTGCTGCCAGATTTTCAGAAAACCTTCCAGGTGAAGTGTGATGCTAGTGGGTATGCTGTTGGAGGAGTTTTGAGTCAGGATGACAGACCTGTAGCATATTACAGCGAGAAATTGGATGATGCGAAGCTGAAGTACTCCACGTACGACAAAGAGTTTTATGCCATCATACAGGCATTGAAGAAGTGGAGGCATTACTTGATACCCAAGGAATTCATTTTGTATAACGATAATCACGCATTGCAATTCGTGAGTCAACAGGAGAAGTTGAACCAGAAGCATGCGAAATGGGTAGAGTACATGCAAAATTTCATGTTTGTGATCAAACATATTTCGGGAGCTGCCAATAAAGTGGCATATGCCTTGAGTAGAAAATGCTTGTTGTTGCAGGAGTTTCGGGTTAAAACTTTGGGTTTTGAGAATCTGAAAGATATGTATGCAGGTGATGCAGACTTTGGTGAGGCTTATGAAGCAGCTGAGAATCCAGTTCTCAGGGATAGGAGTCCGTGGATAGACTACCTGATCCAGGATGGATTGCTGTTCAAAGGCAATCAATTGTGCATTCCAGATTGCTCTATGAGGGAGAATTTGGTGCGGGAAAAGCATAGCAGTGGATTAGCAAGTCATTTCGGGCATGAAAAGACATTCGCTAAGCTGAGCGAATCATATTTCTGGCTGGGCATGCATGCAGATGTTAAGAGGTTCGTTGACAGGTGCAGGATATTTCAACATGCGAAGGGCCGAAAGCAGAACACAGGGTTCTATCAACCGTTGCGCATACCTGAGAGGCCATGGGAGGCGATTAGCATGGACTTTGTCTTGGGGTTGCTGAGAACGCAGAGAGGAGTGGATTCCATATTTGTGGTGGTAGAAAGATTCTCGAAAATGGCACATTTCATACCGTGTCATAAGACCATCGATGCGACCCACATCGCGAATTTGTTTTTCAAAGAGATTGTGCGATTGCATGGATTACCGAGAAGCATACTCTCGGACAGGGATACGAAGTTCATAGGTCATTTCTGGAGGACGCTATGGAAGAAGCTGGGGACTGACTTGCCATTCAGTTCATCCTACCATTCGCAGACAGATGAGTAGACCGAGGTAGTCAACAGAATTCTGGGGGATCTGTTGAGAAGCCTGGTGACGGAGCACCACAGCAGTTGGGATCAGATCCTACCGCAGGCAGAATTTGCGTACAACAATTAGGTGAATCGGAGTACAGGTAAGAGCCCGTTTCAAATTTTGTATGGGACACAGCCGAGAGGAGTTTCTGAGCTTAGGGAGGCATAACAGGCTGAAACTAGCAGCGCGAGAGCTGAAGAGTTCGCTGAGGCGATGCAGGAACTTCACACACAGGTGAAGCAGCGACTGCAGAAGTCAAACCAGGAGTATAAGCGCAGAGCCGATCAAAGAAAGAGAAAACTTCAGTTCGAAGTTGGAGACATGGTTCTGGCACACCTGAGAAAGGAAAGGTTCCCAAGGGGAACGTATAACAAGCTCAAGATGAAGAAAATTGGGCCTTGCAGAGTCCTGAAGAAATTCGGGGAAAATGCATACGAGCTTGAGTTGCCAGAGGGCATCGGGATATCTCCGATTTTTAATATTTCAGATTTATACCCCTACAGGGCTGATGAAACAAGAGCTGGAGCTGAGGAACCAGTGGTCCAGTGGCAGAAACAATTGCCAGTTGCACAGAAGCCTCAGATGGAGTGCATACTGGATAAAAGGGTAGGCAGAAAGACCAGGAGGAAGCAGTATTTTGAGTACCTGGTGAGGTGGAAGAACCACCTAGTGGAGGATGCAAGCTGGGAGACAGAGGCGGTGATCCAGAAACATGGGCACACGATACAGGAGCTCATGGACAGGAGCCCATGAATTCTTTTGAGACGAGGAGTATGATGCAGGAGCATCCACACTTAATCAAGCAAGCCAGCGCGTGGATAAAGAAATACAGCTGGGTAGTGCTAGCACATACATTTTTGAAATACTTTGGAAAGTTGTTGTGCCGCCATTTAATTGAAGGCATTCATAGCTGAGCGCACTTGTATTGTAATATAGATAGGAAGGCATTTAATAGTTTTAATGCTGTTAGATAGGAATTAACTGAAGATTGGACAGTTTTGCTTTCGAGAGGGAAAATGGAATATAGGCACCCTCCTTTGTATTATGGTAATTCATTCAGAGCAGCATTAGCATTCAGGAACAAGGGAGAGCAAAGCAGAGAATTGATGAAGAATCCCCATGTACAAATATTGAATTAATAGGAAAGCTTTGATTCAATTCCATGGCTGTGATTATTCTCTGTGTATTGTTGATATTATGTTGTTGTTTACTTGCTTCTTGTTATGATTTCATTGTATATGCTGCATATGTGATTTCATGGCAGATTAGGAATCTAGGAGAGAGGCGAGAATAAGTTTAAGTTGTTTCTCTGTCATAGCCGAGAGATTCCTGCATAGAGTGCAGTTGAATTCCTCCGCATAGAGTGCGTTGAGGAGGCTCTACAGTTAAACTCTTATTCTCATCATCCAGAGTTGTGTTGGTTTATTCAAACTGTGCAGGTGACGTGAAGGTTTGATTGAAGACTCAGAAGCAAGCCTGAGAAGAGGAGAACAGGAAAGCCTTGATTCGAATCCATGGATATGTTTATTCTCTGTGTGCTGTTAGCATTATGCCTTTGCATATTTGCTTCTTGTTACGTATTTCTTTCATATGATGTGTATGTGATTTTATGGAAGAATTGAAGCCTGAAGGTTTGTGAAGAAAGACGTGGGCGAAGTCTCTGAAGGAGTCAGAGTTGATAAAACTTCCCAGGAGAAGTTTCGAACAAGGCGAAGGTTGGAGCGGAAGAATTTCAAGAGGAAGAGAATCAACAACTTGAATTTCTGTGAAGAATCGCGAAGTCCCGTGGATCGTCGGATCTGGGAGAAGGAGCGAGGGTCTTAGCCCTCAAGCGCGAGTAGAACCATTTGACATTGCATATCGGCATATCAGGGTTGGCGAGTGCAAGAGTTGCATGAACGTCAAAATCGCGATTTCCCGATTTAATCGGGGCCGTCAATTGGAGCGTGGGCAGGTGGCACGATATCCTATGGAGTCGGGACTCGGCACTTCAGCATTTTTGAAGTCAAAAGAAAAATGGGGGAGTAGCGAGGTTTTGAGTTGCGACGGGTCCCACGGAGGCGGCGTGGAGTACAACATGTGGCATCGCGTATTGGCGCTCGGGATTTTGAAAAGGGAGTGACTCGTTACCTTCCATACGCCGATTTCCCGATAGGGAAATCCCTGACAGGATTGGCTCCGTTGACCATTGACATCGGGGATCGGGATTCGAAGTTTCAAAGCACATGAGAAGTGCACACAGGTTTCGCGATAGCGCGAACGTCGATTTCCCGAATTGCGAAGGGGAGGAAAGTCGAAAGAGTCCTGTGGGTGACAAGGACTCCCAAGAGGAGTTGGAAGAACATTATTGTTCTTCGGGCCGAGGTTAGCGAAGGTCCTGGTGTGAGCATCTGTGCCGTCGAGGGCTGGTTTCCGTCATCTTGTGATATAATGTTTGTAAGCATCCCTCCATGCATTTTGTTTCTTAAATAGAATGAACATAATCCTTATTCTTTTTTAATGTTTTATTGATTTATTTTTGTTTCCTCTAAGAGTTGATGCTTGTAATATTATAGGTTATGAATATTAAACTTGATCATAGGGTAGGATATATTTCTCCTTAAGTTTGATGGATTTTCCTAAATTTATGAGATGTACACCACTTCTTGTAGTTTTTCTTTGTCTTTATTCCTTTCTCATTTATTCCTTGAATCATAATTGGAGGGCTTCAATGATGTAGTTTTTATTCCTACATTTCTTAGGTGTGTATCCCTGTTTTGTCATTGATTCCATTTTGCACCAATTTTATCATAGAAAACTATAGCTTTCATAACTGTTGCTTGGAGAGGGATTTAATGTATTATTCCACATATTGGGAGGTCAAAATTTCCATTTCTATCTCCTCCATGAAAAGGGATTTGAATTTTGTGATTCTTGTATGTCTGTCTATTATCCTCCTCTAACTTTAAATTATTTTCTTGATCCCTATTGTCTTTTGAAGGAGGAGATATAGTCATACCCTGATCCTATTCCATGTTGGATACATATTCAAAACATTATTAGAGATTATTGTGCTTAGAATCTACCTCTAAATTTATTTGTACCTCATAATCTCTTGTGTCTTTCCCTCTCCTTGTTGGTCATCTTGGTTATTTGTTTTCTTGGGGTTTGAGGTGTTTGGATGTTGGATGATTTTATCTATTCCAACTATTTCACTAGGTGATTTCTCTTCATTGTTAGTGGCTTGATTTTTTTTTTTACTTGGGAATAATTGGCCTTTTTCTTTCATTCGTGTTGGGTGAGTGGTAAATCTCTAAATAGGTGGTTGTGTTCATGAAATTTTCTTCATTGGAAGGGTATGTGCTCATAATCCAGGGTTTGGAGCCACTCATTATATTTGAAGGTGATGGATATGAATGTTGGAAGAGCTTGAGAAATGTTATATAAACATAGATTTGAATGTATGAAGTAACTTACCCATTTTGGTTTCTTTCAAGGATTTGACATAGGTGTTTGGGATATTTCATATGCCTATCAATGTTTCTTCGTATCAAAACTCCAATGGCATAGAGTACATTATTCTCTAGAAAAAGGCCAAGAAAATTTCCCTATCCTCTATGTAAGAAAATATGGCAGTAAAGAAGTCCTTATCTCCTAGCTTGCGGTCAACAACACCTTTAAGATTCTAGTGTGTTCTAAACTGCCACCTTAGTGTTTTTTGAGAGTGCCACATTCTAAGGTATTTGTATATGATTACACGATCTATCATATGTTGTATTTTCTCCGACACTTTGCCCGAGGTAACCAAATAGTTGGGGTTCTATGATATCTTGATGAGACAACCTATGACACTTTTATTCAATTATAGTCCCTTCTATTGCATATTAGTCACTACCATGTTATATGATATTAAAAGGGCTTGGGTATATGCTACCTTGTTAATAATTGATCACTAGTGTGTTTATTTAAATTTCTTAGTCAATTTTGATCATTGATCTCATTTAGTGCACCAATCCTTACATTTTGCATTCTTGATATTGGTTATTGAGTTGTCATTGAGGTGTCATGTTGATTTGTATGGTGATATGTCTATTGAGTTTGTGCCAATTAAAGTGATCATTAACACTGTAATATTTTAATTGGTTGATCCCAAAGAGTTGAGTGTGACAATAAATAAGCATTGATTGCAAATAATGGTAATGTGATGGACTTGAGAATTATGTTGCAACATTGTTCTAACATGCTAAAATTAGAAATTTTTTGGCATAAACCAAATTTCTATGGTTGATTATTTTATTTTTTGTTTTATCCATGTTTATAGAGAGACTCAAATTATTATCAAAGTCCACAATATCGTTGATGTGTTTATTTAAGTCATTTAAGTATTATCATTTAGGTTTCTCTTTGTTAGACACTTCATATATATTTGGTTAAAGGATGGGTAATTGTTTTTCAATGTTAAAGTTATATTTTGTTTCATTCTTTTTCTTTTCTTGGAAATAATTCTTATTTGTATGTTTTTTAAGAGGCTTTTGCTCAATATAAGTAAGTGGAATTTTGAAAGTAATCCATGAGATGATTGATGTCTAAGTTGTTTAGTACTTGCATCTCAAACACCATTAAAAACAAAATCAATACCAACCAAATAGTTTCATTTTATTTATTTTTCAATTTAGATTGATACAAATTCATAAAATATCATAAACACATATACTATATAATTTCAATTTCTTAGAATCACACAAACCCCATGAGAGTTGAAGTTAGAATCATAATTTTTTAAATAAAAAACAATCATTGGGAAAACAATAGATGAACATTGTTGAAGGCTTATGCAAATATTAGTAGATAATGTGATAGTAGATAATAATTTAAAATATTAGACATAAAATATAAAAAACATGGGAGAAGTAAGTACTTATAATATTGTACCTTAAGATGTTGAAAATATAGATACTTGCCTGGATATTTTTAAAAGGTGAGGCCCAAATACAGTTGTCTCATCTCCAAAACCACACCTTAACAAGGGAAAATAATACTACATACATTTGAAGGTTGAGAGTAAAATAACACTACACATTGCCAACCGTTTTTTCCTTTAAAAGGGAAAAAAACAAAAAAAAATCATAATTTTCATTCATAGAGAAAGAAAAATACATTTTGCATATGTTTTTGTATTTCAAGATCCTATTTGAGAGTGATTTTACATCATAAATATCTAAATAACCAAGCCATCTAAAAATGAGACTAGTCCCTTACAAGTTCTTCAAAAATGCTTCACATACAATACTCCTACTATTTTAGAGAAAATAAAAATAAAAAGGGTCTCTTGTAAGAAGACCACAATCCCCTGTAAAAGTCCAACAACATGGAATCTTAAAATTGTTACATTATCCTAGATGAATATGATGCTAGTGTCTATCATAACCATCTCAACAAACCAATAGAAAAGTGTGCAGATATATTTGAATTAAAGGTGAGAGTGGATGAACAACATTGTGCCAATCTCTTATTACTTGAATATGCCAATACCTTGAGTCCAATTGTAGACCATCATTTTGGAATAAAATATAGAGAGATCCAATAGAATAGAATAACCTCTAATACATATTTAACTAGAGTGAGTCTTTCCCTCGTTGACAACCACATATTACACTATAGCTTCAAGTCCTCTTCTCCAACTTGGAAATTAAGAAATCCCAATCTTTGACCCCATAATCATTGGGTTTAACATGAAAACCTAGGTACTTAAATGCTTCATGGAAAATAATATATTGATAGGGATAGAGCTAGAGAGTAAATGTAATACTTTCTTCATCAACCACATTGAAAGATATGGGATATTTGTGCAGAGTAACCCTCATGCCTATGGAATCACACTGCAATTATAGAACCTCTTTTAACTTAGCAACATCCCTTCTAAAACATCATCGAATAAAACCACATCATCACCAAAATGTATGTGGTATAAAGAGAGGGATATTCCCATTTTTATACCTTTAAATCTCCCATATCTGTTTTTCTCCAATAGAGCCTTGTCATATTCCCTTTATTAATTTTAAAATAGTATTGGTGATAACGAGAATCCTTGCCTAATCACCCTCGTTGGTCTAAAAAAATATAAATCTGAACTATTTATGAGAATAGAAAAAGAGATTGTGGTTAGATAATAATGTAGGAGCATCGTCAAAAACGTTCATCAAGGCAAGTGGAGGATAGCTCAACATCAAGCGCACATTCAAAAAAATTTTGGGATCCAAAAAGGAGAGCATGCCATTTCTATTTTCAAAGCATTGTAATTAAGAGATTTTAATGTTTTGAGGCAAGAGCCATTGTATGATATCGCAAAGGATTGTAATGTGTTTAATAAGATGTAGGATTATACAAATATTGAGCAATGAATCATATCTGGGTTGTAAATTCCATTTATTGTAATAAGCCTTAGTGGTAGAATGTTTTAATTATGATATGATAGCACTAGCGTAGTCGGTAGGAAGACTCGAGAATCCCCTCCGTGTATAAATATATGTAATCTATGCCCAAATGAGGCCGCTGAAGACAAATGTGTTTTTTTGTTGAAGTTTATTGAGAATTGTTGTCAATGAGAAGTTGAGAGTTGCAATAACTATTTCTAAGAATGCTTTTCTGAAGGAATATAATAGAGGAGGATTGCTTTCAGACTTTGAGTTTGTACATGTTTTCTTATGAGTTAATTGGGTAACGTCATGCTATTTTATTTTTGTGTTTTATATGCCCGTGTATGCATTTCATGGTTAATTGAATGAACCTGTAGTGTTCTGTAAGTTTCAATTGTTTCTCTTTTGAAGAACTGGTGAAAGGAGTGCACAATAGCAACTCAAGGAGTGTGAAGACAAAGTTGTTTTTAGGCTCAAAATCTTAGAAGAGATAATGTGAAATAGTGCAGGGTGAGTGCAAGGAGTGCACATATACTCATCTGAGTATAGGAGCTTGAGAAGAACCTTGCAAGGGATGCATAGGGACAACACTTAATAAAGTGTTGAAGAGTCTCAAGGAAACAAATGCAAGGAGTGCGTGGGAAGATTTTATAGAAATATTCAAGTGTCAAGTTTTCAGAGGAGTTCAAGGTGTGGGTAGAAGACCCAAATAATTTGAGTGTTAAAGCTCAGGAGAAAGAGAAACCATAATATTTGAAGGGAATAATCCTTTCATTTTAAAGGTCGAGTGGACAAGATCCACCTGAGGAGGAGAATATATTTCATAGCTTCCAGATCTAGGAAAGTAGTGTGGGTGTTAACCCCTGAAGTCCTTCAGACTTCACATATTCAGAGGTTTCTGTGTGGTGTGTGCAAAGGAGGAAAGTTTCCTGAAGTCTCAAGAATCGAAGAAGATCTGGACCGTCTGATTGTGGGGATAGGTGTCCATAGATCTAGAGTAGTTCAGAAGTCTAACTATCCAGAAGAGTTGGAGTGTGATTGTGGAAGTGTGCAAGCTTTCTGAAGTTCTAAATCCTAGAAAAAATCTTAACCATCGATGCAAAGAGCCACGTGTCAATAGATCTCAGAGTTTAGAGATTTGGTACCCCATAGGATGGAGGTGTAAGTCCATTTGGGTCGAGAACTCCCGAAGACCGGAGTAGATCCCAACCTTCCATTCATGAGGAAACGTGGACCATTGATCATGCCCTTCACGAGCTCGCAAATTTGACACTCAAGAGGATCTGATGTGTTGATTTGTGGAAGGTTCCAAATCCCGAAGCATGGAGTACAGATCCACTGTTGATCTGAGGAAAGCACTAGCCATCCGATTTATCTGTTCGAAGTTCATGAATTTGAGGTAGTTTCATGTTGGAGCGGGTAAATGTCCTAAAGTGTGGAGGCTCAAAACATCTGTAAGACGTAGATCTCGACACATGTTTAGGATCTCCGATCCTTTCTTTTGTTTGGTCATTCGCTAGTTTGGCATTCGGGAGGAACGTCGTGTATTATTGTCGGAACTCCCAAATCCTAGAGTCTTGAAGTGTCGTAGTCAACACCATTAAAGGGTATCAACCTACGGACTTGGCCCAAGGTCACGTGAATTTCTTCACGTGGATAGATAAACCCTCGTGAAATTGAATTTGCGCATAGGGTAAGGGGAAAAAGCATGTGGCATAATAATTTGAGGGCTCAAAAGGAGCCCAGGAGATGATTCAACTCCATATTGTGAACGATCCTAGACCGAGAGATTGTGCGAGACCTAGGAGGTGGTGGGGGTTTGTGTCAAGTGGTATTAGAGAACTAATTTTGTCTATAGATAATGAAAAGATAGAAAGGAAAAAACTTGGAATCATGCTGCCAAGGAGATGCAGAGACAAACCAGTGGTAAATGAAACCATGGAAGAGAAGATGAGACAAATTTGTGCAAGGTTAGATGCCATGGAGACAACATAAAGAAGAGAACCTAATGCTGGTGATGTCAATGAATCTGAGAATGAAGATGTTGAAGCTGAAGAAGTTGCAGGAGAACAAGCAGCAGAGAAGTGACTGCTGAGAATTGTTTTCAAGCTGGGAACCAAAGCGAAAATAGAGGTCCCAATGTATGAGGGTAATTTAAATGTAGAATAAATGCTTGACTGGGTAAGTTCTTTAGACAAGTACTTATATTATGAGGAGATTGACGATGAAAAGAAAGTGAAGTATGCTATGACTAGGTTGAAAGGACATGCAACGTTATGGTGGGACGAATTGAAAGATGACAAAAGATGCAAAGGTAAGTACAAAATCAAGAGTTGGGATAGAATGGTAGATAAATTAAAATCTAATTTCATACCCAAATATTATCAAGTAAATATATTCAGGAAGCTACAGAACCTAAGAAAAAAAATTTTGTTGGTGAAGGAGTACATTGAAGAGTTCTACAAGCAAAACATTAGAGAAGAAAATAGAGAGAATCATGAAGAAAAAGTTGTCAATTATATTAATGGCCTAAGATATGAGATTCAAGATGAAATTAACATGATGACTATGAGAACAATGGAGGATGCTTATCAGGTAGCCCTGAAAGAAGAAGAGAAGTTGGCAAGAAAGAAGAGTCAAAGAAACAGAGGAAAAAGTCCAAGCAGAGGTAGAGGAATAGTTAGATAAAATTTCCAGAAGCCCAGACCAGAAGATGGAAGATATCACAGTCAGACAGAAAGAGGAGGTAGTTCTCGAGGGTTACACTACGGTGGAAGAACCTATTTTCCCATAGGAAGAGGAAGAGGAAGAGGAAGAGGAGGAGAAGTGAAGTGTTATGCATGTGGAAAGACATGGCACATGTCTTGGGAATGTCCAGAGAGAAAGAATACGAGAGGTGGAGAAGCTCACATTTCTGAAGCGCAAAAGATGAATGTAGAGGTAAAGATGAAAGAAGAAGCAATGGAAGAAGGGAGATCACTCATGATGAGGAAATTTATCATAAATCCATAGAAAGAGGTAAGAGAACTAGTCCAAAGGAACAATCTATTTAGAACTGTTTGCAAGACTAGATATAGGGTATGCAAGGTGATTATAGACAGTGGAAGTACTGATAATTTAGTCTCCATAGAGATGGTAGAAAAAACAAAGCTGGAGACAATTGCACATCCAAATCTGTACAAGGTATCGTGGTTGTAGAAAGGACATCAAGTAATGGTAAGTCGACAATGTAAAGTTGAATTTAAAATAGAAGGTTATAATGATGAAGTTCTATGTGATGTCATACCTATGGATTTTTTTCATGTTTTGTTGGGAAGACCATGACAATATCACATGAATGTCATACATGATGGAAGAAAGAACACTTATACCCTACAAAAGAATGGGTGTAAACATATGTTGCTTCCAATAGAAGATAAAGGAGTCAAAGAAGAAGAAATTCCAAGTATACTTCTCATGAGTGGGAATGAAATCTTGAAAGAAGTCAAGAAAGAACAGGAAATGTAGTTTGTTATTGTAGGTAGGCCGAGAGTAATTCTCACAAGTACATCTATGGATGATTTTTCTATATAAGTCCAAGAATTATTGGATGAGTTCATTGATATTGTGGTGGATGAGTTACCTCACTCTTTACTACCCATTAGGAATATTGGTCACCATTTTGACCTTATTCTAGGAGCAAGTTTTCCAAATAAAGAAGCGTACAAATTGACACCTCAAGAGAATGAAGAGGTCAAAAATCAAGTCCAGGAGTTGTTGGATAAAGGTTTAGTCAAGGAAATTTTGAGCCCGTGTGTCGTACCAACCGTATTGAGTCCAAAGAAAGATGGAGGTTGGAGAATGTGCACAGATTCTAGAGCCATCAACAAGATAACCATTAGGTATAGATTCCCTTTACCCACAATGGATGATTTGATGGATTGTTTAAGTGGATTTGTTGGACACAACTACCACTCTTAGAGGGGGGAGGGCGTGAATGAGTGAGGGGATATTTTTATCAAAAAATTCCCTCTTACACAAAACTCATTAGTTAGCATTCAACATTTACTCATAACTCAATGCTGTCATTTATAACCAGTTAGATGTGAACTTATATCAACAAAATATATCACCAACATACATCATCAATAAGTCATCACCACAAGGAACACAAAGAACACAAGATATATGTACAATTTTCTTTTTATTGAGGACTATAATCCTTGGGGTTTATCAGCAACATCTGAATAGAGTACAACTCTATAAGAGCACCAGATCTATAATGAAAGACTCAGCTTACACCCTCAACACCAACTGAGATGAGGAAACAATCCTCAACAGATATCAATCTGCAACAGGTACATGACCTGTCAGTAGGGAAACCCGCATGTTCACGCGTCCTGGCTCACTACAGCCCACGTATGTATGCGACCAGTATATACAACAACTTGAGTATACCTTCTAATCTATTCAGGTTTATCCTTTTCATCACATACTTAGATCCTCTGCAACCTGCAATCACATTCTCTTCTATCTTTCATTGTCCAAACTGATCAGCAACCAGTCACAATACATCCAAGCTCTCCAATAGCTCATTCATTCTTCTCAACCATACAATATGAATGCTACTTAATCATGTATAAACAACCAGTATACTATAGCCATCATATCAGTATTGAATCATAAGAGTGTTGATCACTCCATCAACCAACACATAGCACATCACAACATCCATACCAAGAATGCCTCAAGAATTTACCTCACAACAAACAAGAGTATCCATCAAGACAAATAATGCAACCATATCAGAGTTTCTATGGAAGATCTGAGCCCATAGAATGCAGATCTAGAACCTGCTTCATCATTCCAGAGCCTATCATCAGCTCAACCACAGATCTTCAAGACTTCATCCACTATATGCACCCTATCCTCATTCAACCCACATATGTACGTGCCATGGCTCAAAGAAGCCCACATATACCTCATAAACTAGGGTTTCTGAACTTCTAAGATTTCTGCCATCATGACCTCAGGCTTGTCGAGACTTTAATGCGCTCATGGGATCCTCCAGACAATCTCTCTCTCAAAATAGATCTTCAATCATGCTCAAGAGATTTTCACCAAAAGTGTTTTTTCAAAAGAGACTCTAGCTTCTTATTTATACTCTTCATCTTCTAGGTCACTTAACCCACTTTTAGGTTACTTAGCCCATTTCTAGGTCACTTAACCTATTTTACTCATTTTAGGGTTAACCACTTTCCATAAATAGAAGTTCTCCATTACTTTATCATTTAAATATTCCTCCTCGATTTTGTCACTTTACTTTAATATTTAAATAATCATTCTTGATTTTGTCACTTTACTTTATCATTAAAATAATGATTTCTTCTTTTCAAGCACTTTGACTTCTTTGACCTTTTGGGGTTTCAAGCCAACACATGGGGTTTCTCCAACTTCACAAGGCCACAACTCTCAAGCCGTGAGGATTTATGTGACGTTCCACATACCACCGGAAATGGAATGACAAGCACTATCCATCTAGGATAGTTTCACCAACAAAATCATTGATCTTCATCTCATTATTCCACATACAAGCATGGGTTCTCTCAACCACAACTCAAACACAAAGCGTCTTCCCATGAGGGATTTCACCATAAGGGGACCACTTTGGAGTTCATCCATTTGTACTTCTTTTCAACCATGACAAGGAAATAATGAGTCATCTTTACATCAACCAAACTATGCATCATATATCAAAGAATCCATCTTCATCATGTATCAATGACGAAACATTGATCTATCTTCATCTATGCATCATATCGATGATCCATCTTCATCGATTGGTTTCCACTTGACATATATCATTATCATCAAAGAAAATACATATATATTGTACATCAATCATCAGTCAATCAATCCTATCAATCAACCATTTGACATCAATCAATCATTTAATCACTTGACATCAATCAATCAAACCATTTGCATCAATGACAACACTATCCAACATGAGCTAGTTATTTTTCCAAGATAGAATTGAAGAATGGTTACCATAAGATAAGGATGAGAGAAGGAGATGAATGGAAGACAACATTCAAAATGAATGAAGGATTGTATGAGTGGTTGGTTATTTCGTTTGGTTTAATGAATGCACCAAGTAAATTTATGAGTTTGATGAATGAAGTACTCAAATATTTTATTAGTAAGTTTGTAATTGTCTATTTGGATGATATCTTAATCTTCAGTAAGACTGAAGGAGAGCACTTGAGGCATTTAAATATGGCGTCGAGAAGACTGCAACAAGAGAAGATGTTAGTAAATTTGGGGAAATGTTCTTTCATGAAAACAAAACTTATATATTTGGTATTCGTAATCTCTTCAAATGCGTTGAAGATGGACCTAGAGAAGGTGAGGGAAATAAGAGATTGTCCTTCTCCAAGAAGTGTGTTTGAGGTAAGAAGTTTTCATGGATTGGCAAGTTTTTACAGGAAATTCATTAGAAATTTTAGTAGTATTTTCACACCTATACTGGACACCATAAAAAAGGATCATAAGTCTTTTAATTGGACAGAGGAAGCTGAGAACGGATTTAGAGTGTTAAAATCCAAGATAATAGAACAACCTATTCTAGTTCTGCCAGATTTTGGGAAGACATTTCAAGTTAAATGTGATTCTAGTGGAGTAGCCATTGGTGCAATTTTAATTCAAGACAATAAGTTGGTTTCTTATTTCAGTGAGAAGCTAAATGATAAAAGGAACCATTCCACATATGATAAAATTTTTTATGTTGTGATTCAAGCCTTGAAAAAATGGAGGCATTATATTATTCCGAAAGAGTTTGTTTTATATTATGATAATCAAGCATTGCAGTTTATAACCAAACAAGAGAAATTGAATCAGAGACATGCCAAATAGGTAGAATTCATGTAGAATTTTACTTTTGTTATTAAGCATATTAGTGGAAACACTAACAAATTTGCATATGCTTTGAGTAGGAGATGTTTGATCTTGCAGGAATTTCAAGTGGAGACCCTAGGATTTGAACACCTCACGGAGACGTATCAAGAAGATCTAGATTTAAAAGGAGATTGTGAAGCATGTAAGAACTCTTTACTGAAGGACATAAACCAATGGATATAATATCTGATCCAAGGTGCACTATTGTTCAAATGAATTCAACTGTGTATACCAAAATGCTCAATGAGGGATAACTTGTTGAAGGAAAAACATAGTGGAGGTTTGGGTGGACATTTCGACGATGATAAGACATATGCACAGTTGAGTTATTCCTATTTTTGGCTAGGTATGAGGTATGATGTAAAGAAATTCATGGACAGATGTAGGATATTCCAGTACTCTAAAGGAAAGCAACAGAACATTGGATTGTATCAAACATTGGCTATTCCAGTGTAATGTCCCCCACCTCTTGATAGAGAGGTGATGAGGAGACTTAGTGGCCTGGGCACCCCCACTAGGTCATAGTCTCACACTAAGGGGGAAGGTAAACTAGACTAAAGTTATATTTTTAAGTTGTCTTGAGAAAGAAAAAGGATAAAAGGAGTAAAAGATAACTCAACATAAGAATAGAAGTTAACCCTGGGAGTTAACCTAACTCAACAGAGAATTAGAAGGAAAACTATAAGTAAGAGGCTAGGGCGCACCTATTGTTCATTCTAACTTTGGTATATTGTTTGCTATTGCTCTTGAGCATTCAGTTTGGGGGTTTTGTTGTACAAACCCTTATGAGCAACTCAGTGGTGAAATACCCACTCACCTTGTTCCACAACTTGGTCTCGGGGATGAAAGATTCCTCCACACCATTCTACTCTCAACATATTTCCATATAGCACTTTAGAAGGTAGCAGGGCCATACTGTTCTTGTGTTTTCAGCAAGGGCACACCATCATCTAGAGGAGGGTTCAATCCAGCTTGTCAGGAGAGCCTGTGGCCATTCTGACACTTGGGTTTTATTTGCAGGGGCACTACCATCATTCTGAGGGTTTTTCTAGAGAGTTATCACCATTAGATATTTAGCTTCATAGTGGGACGTCTTGGAGGCAAAGGGGACGTCCAATGATTCAGTAAATATCAGATCTAGAAGGCTACACCTAGAATCCGAGTCTGAAGCTTCTCCTATAGGGTTCTCATAGCCTGATCTACATTCCCGAGGAGTTTCAGAGCATTTGGAGGATTTTCTCATCAGGGCCGAATCACCTAGGGTTCCAGGCATCAAGGAGGGCACAGCTTCAGCAGAAGCTTCAAAGTTTGGAGGATTTTTCCATGGATGTTCAACTTGAGATTTCAGGAGGGTGATCCCATCACCCTGATCTATCATCTTGCCGAGTTTGGGCTCATTTGGAGTCTTCCTTCAATGGAATTGATTTATTGAGGGTTTCAGTCTTCTATTGGAGCGTGAAATTCTTCAGTTGGAGGGTTTGGCAGTCATATTTGCTTGTATTGATCTTCATTTATTATTCAGCCTTTGGAGGCTTATTTTGTATCGACAGAGCATTTTGTAGCAGCTCATATCTATTGTCTATCTGTCCATATGAGGATTGTCCCAGATCGGCTATCTATTGTATTGGTTCCATATTGCTCATAATAAAGGTCAGATCTTTGCTTGTGCTTCTATATCTTGAATGCATTGTGATCTTCATGTGTTGGATGAATCTTGTATGAATGCACTTAATAACTAGATAACTCAATAAACACCTGCACATCAACAAATCAATGGTAGTTAGTGATTCCAAGCGAAAAAATTGGCTTGGGATCATTACAGTGGTATCAGAGCTTCGATCCTCCAAACCTGTGGAGGGATCGACGCATGCAGAGGTACAATGGAATCTTTATGGGTTGAAGGAAGAAACCCAACAGTGAAACAGAGTCCGAAATGGAAGGGTCAGGGGATGACCATGAGCCTCAAGGCTTGGCTTTCCTAGCAACCAAATTTGACAAGTTCCAGCAAACCATAAACTGCACGGAAAGCACCTTGGTCCATCACTTAGGTGAGTACCAGGAAACCAACAGAAGGGGACAAGACAAAATTTATGAAACTTTGAAGAAGGTTGACGAGAAACTGTAGATGATGAACAAGAACCAATCCTGGATAACTGAACTTATGATGCAAGTGACCCATCAAGGGAAGGACCCTGATACGTATGGGAATAAGGAGGCTGGTGGAGTCCATGAGGAGGTTAGATATAACTCAGAGAAAGCCCCCAGATCCGAAGGAATTCTGAGAGGAGGCACATACTAGGGTCAGATGGGTAGCAGGGTCAATCCTAGGCCATACATGCCCGTGTTCACAGATGAACAACTAGGCCGACATTCGGGTAGCAGAGCTAACCCTAAACTGTACATGCCCACATTCAAAGATGAGCAAGGGCAACAGGAACAGGTTGAAGACTTTGTGGAACAATTGGGGAGGAGTACCAAGGAGTACTACAGTTTGGATATGAGGGTCCAAAGACAGATGTCCCATGATCAGTATTGCCAACTCAGGTTCATAAATCAACCTAGGACGAACCACAGGGGCAGTTTTGAGTTTGAACGAAGAGCAGGGAAGATAGAGATTCCATACTTTGATGGTACGACCAAGATGACAACACAATATTGGGTGCAAAATCTTGATACCTACTTGTAGCTCAACCCCATGAGGGAAATGGAGGCCATCAAGTTTGCCACTATGTACTTGGATGGCAAGGCTCACGACTGGTGGTATCATGGACTCACCACACTTGGCCACAATCAGATTGTGTCCTATACAAAATTCACTCAGAGGCTCATTGATAGATTTGATCAAGGAGATCATGAGCTTCATTTCTAGGAGCTCACACAACTCAAGCAAACAGGTACGACTGAGGCATATATTGATGAATTTTAGAGGTTGGCAGTGATGGTGCAAGATATGTCCCCGACCAGGCTCATGATGCTTTTCACAGAAGGGTTGATGGAACCCTTGAAGGGTTGGGTAAAGGCCTTCAAGCCTACCAACCTATAGGAGTCCATTTGGAAGACGAGGGATTTGGGTTCAACTGCTAAATCTAAATTCATACCCAGACCACCTCTTAACAGTGGAGGAAGAGACCAAATACCTCCAATGAATTAGGGAGGACATGACCCAAGGGGTTTTGACAGGGGTCGTGGTAGAGTGGATGAGAACACCAGGAGGGAGTTTAGACAGAAACAACTTTGCCTCACTTGCAAAGAACCATGGAACCCAACAGACAAATGCATGGGCTGGGGTCAGGTGTACTACATTGAGGTCACTTTAGAAAATGAGGAGGAATATGAGGTCGGCTAGATACAGAACATGGAGGCAGAAACCACTGAGGCAGTAGAGGAGGAGTAGATCACAGGACATGACAGTATGGCCACCCTGGCCTCTATCAGTGGAGTGCCCACGTATAACACCTTTCGAATGAGGGGGGTCTTGTAGGGATAGAGAGTTTCAGCTTTGATTGATGGAGGAGCCTCCCACAACTTCATTGATGCAACATTACTGAAGAGGAGGCACATACCCATAGTAGAATTTGAAGGATTCAAAGTGGAGGTTGCAGGAGGAAGTACTATGCCATGTGGTAGATACATTCCGGGCATGAAGCTTACCTTGGGTAGGCATGAGCTGATACAGGACGTCTATGTCATGGACCTTCCGGATACCAACATCATCCTAGGGGTTCAATGGCTCAGCACATTGGGGCCTATCACCACCAACTACAAAATGATGGAAATGTCATTCACAGAGGAGGGTGGATGAAAGGTAGTGCTTAGGGGCATGACAGGGAATGCTGCAAAGGTACTCACGACCAAGAGGATGGAGGACATCTTCCGGAGGGATGAGATAGTATACGCAGTCGAATGAAGGATTGTGACACATATGGATGAACAGGGCAAGGTTCACTACACCCCAGAGATCAAAGAAATCCTTGACAGGCACCACAAGGTGTTTGGGCCTATTCCTCCAGGGGTACCACCAGATAGGAGGTTTGAGCACATTAATGAGCTAGAGGAAGGGGCCAAACCAGTTATCACCACACCATACAGACATCCCAAGAAGTACAAAGATGAGATAGAGAAGGCCATCAAGGAAATTATGGACATGGGGCACATTAGGCCCAACAATAGCCCTTTTGCTTCTTCAGTAGTGCTGGTGAAGAAAAAAGATGGCACTATGAGGATGTGCATTGACTTCAGGGCTTTGAACAAAAAGACCATAAAAAATAGGTACCCGATACCAAGGATTGATGAACTGTTGGACGAATTGCATGGGGCCATCTACTTCACTAAGATTGATCTTTGCTCTGGTTATCATCAGATCAAGATGAGGGAGGAAGACATCTCAAAAACAACTTTTAGATGTCACTACGGCCATTATGAGTTTTTGGTGATGCCCTTTGGCTTAACCAACACCCCTGCTACGTTCCAATCATGTATGAACCATGTGTTCAACAAACAGCTGAGGAAGTACCTGTTAGTATTTTTTGATGACTTGCTTAGTTTGCTAGCTCAACAACCTAGTGCATTTCCAACCTAGTGCATTTCCACATCTTTTCTAGGAGCCAACTTTACTAGACTAAGCTTCAACGTAACACATCTCTTACTACATTTACTATTGGGCGTAACACATCTCTTACTACATTTACTATTAAGATTGTGGTCCACACTTATTTGTTTCCTTTTCTCATCACACTATCCACCAATCCCATGGACCCAAAACTCTCCTTCCCCTTCTAAAACCCTTCAATCTGATTATGTCAAACCACGTCTTCCTTCTGTCTAGAAGCCTCTCTTCGAGTAGTTAAAAAGGTTAACTAGATGCTCTTCTTCCTAGAGGACAACTCTACATAGAGAGGTATCTACCTTAGGCTCCTTTGATGTCGAATGAACTTTTCGACCAAAGTGCGAAGAGGGAAAAGTCTGAAAGCAAATTTTACCATTTTTCCTCGAAGATAATTTAAACTCTACATGTAAGGGGTCGGCTCATTGACTCCATTATAATCACCGGGTCCACACTTCTAGACATGCTTGCTATTTATAGACGGGCTAGATGACCGTGTGATGCAATTCATTAAACAATAGCATTACCGTTGAAACTTGCGGTTATTTTCGGAGAGCTGTAATTTTTGATTTTACAGTCAAGTCAAGCTTCCAGCTTACGAAATTGCGTGACAAACTGTAATTCAACTGAAATAGCATTTGCTATCAGCCATTTTCGTAGAAGCGTTCGGGAGAAACAATATTGAGAAAAGATTTTTACGAACAGTTTGGCAGAGCAAAAGCCTATCATTTTGTCATCTGCGTAAAAGAGGTATTCTGTTCTACACTCTTTTTTTTTAACCATGGGAACAGCAACCTCCCAAGAGTATATCCAACAGCCTGCAAGTCAGATATACCAATAACTTGTGACTCAGCAGGGGCCGAGACGTTCCTAGTCCCATCGAAGTGAACCTCTATCCCAGGGGTGTCTACCCTTCCAGCCTTGTCACAACGGGCCAATATGAGCATCCCTATCCCCCGCCGGTTTTGAACTTGTGACCTCCTCGGAGATAACACATGTTCTACTCTCTCTTTGGAACGGTTTTTTTTGTGACAGTTAGGACTGGACAGCTAATTTCCTTAGTTATTGAACAGGATAGTTTGTTATAAATTTTCTATTTTCTTGCTGTTATATTTTATTGCTCAGATGGACAGGGCTGTTTTATTTTATTGCTTAGATGGACACGGCCTTATATTTTATTGTTGTTATGGAATTCTGCTATTTAAATTTAGACAAAATAGCTATTTTCTGTTGTTTAAATTGCATTTTTGAATGTATAAATGGATTCAGTCGACTGAAAAATCATTGGGACACTCGAAATATATAAACTTGACCACTCAAATATGCAGATCCAACCATTCATCACCAGATTTCGAGCAAAAAACACAAAAAATTACAATAAAAACCACAAAAATGAGAACGTTTAGAATACTGCATAATTTATTATTTTTTTTAAGGAGTGTACGCTGTTTTTTCTGTTTTTAAACTTCAAATATTACAGACAGTTTAACTTCGGAAATTCCATTGTTCTTATCTTCGTCGTAGTTTAACTCGTGCTCATAAAATGAATTTTTGTTGAATAACATTATTATGTTTCGAAGCAGTAGCGGAATTCAGTCATTATATATGTCTAAAATATGCGAATTGCTCATTTTATTTTTGAATATTTATAGGCGGTAATAAAACAAAAAAGAGTATTTTTCATCGTTTGTGGCAGGCAGTTCAGCCTAGTGAACGAGATGGGCCGAGGGAAAAGATCTTCTCAGTCAATGAATACTAAAATGGCAAATGCACACGCTTCCGCCAGGGAAGAATCCTCTCCAAAGGTCGAAGATGATAAAATATCGAAGTTGCAGAACCTCAACCAAATCCTTGTTAAAGAAATCAAAAGCTTAAGAGAAGAAAAGACTATTTTGTCAGTGTTGGAATACTTAATTTCTACCGCCATTAAAACAGAACATTCTACTCAACTACCAAATTTCTAGAGAGTTCCACCGACGGTGACAGCACGGTTCCAGATATTTTTGCTGCTGCGAGAACTCTCCAGATTGTCTAGAGTCTTCCAAACATGTTATAAATACAAGGCAAATGTAACCGTGTAGATCAGATCAAGCAATACAATTTCTTCTGTTGGTTATTTGTCTGTGTGTTCAGCGTCTGAATCCTTCAGTCAGAAAATCTCACTCAAATGAGTTCACAAATTGAAGCTGAAAACAAAATGAAAGATGAGTTGAAGAAAGTTGAGAAAGAATTGAGAGAAGAACTTGCAAAGAAAGAGACGGAACATGAAGCTACTATCTCTAAAGTTGGTACTCAATTGCAGGAAGCTGAGCACAAAATTCAGGCGATATCTGCAGAGACAGAGGCGACACGTAAAGCTTTGGAATTGGAAAAAGATGAACTGCTATCACAGATTGTAGATGCAAGAAAGGAGACAGAGGCGATCACTGAGGAATTACTTCGAAAACATGATCATACATCGAAGTTGCAGAACCTCACTCAGATCCTTGAAAATGAAATCAAAAGCTTAAGAGAAGAACTTACAAAGAAAGAGACGGAACATGAAGCTGCTGTCTGTAAAGCTGATACTAAATTGCAGGAAGCTCAGCACAAAATTGAGAAAGTTGAGAAAGAACTTGCAAAGAAAGAGACTGAACATGAAGCTAAACATGAAACTACTATCTCTAAAACTGATACTAAATTGCAGGAAGCTCAGCACAAAATTCAGGCGATATCTGCAGAGTTAGAGGTAACACGTACAGCATGGAAATTGGCATCAATTTGAATCAATTCATGCGGACGGAGGTCAGTTGTTGAATGAAAAAATTGAAAAGGGAAAATCGATTAAATCACTGCACCTAGAGGAGGACATATATCATTTTATGTACATTTGATCATAACCAATAATCTTCTTTCATAGTTTTATTGAGACTGATTTTGGGAATGTTTATCCATTGTTTTCTTAGTGCATAATTTGATAAGGTTAGAATATCAATATTATGCTTGGCGAGTCTGAGATATTCAAAATGCAATTAAACTTAAAAATAAAGTATTCTTGGTTTGTTTGATAAGCAAATATATTGTTGGTTTGATTAAACAATAAATATAATATATTATTTAAAATGTGATAACTAATCATGAATCTATTTACAATCAAAGAGTATAACCTGAGTTTTGAGGTGTTGAATGTGGAGAGTGAACAATCAAGAGGACCATATTTCTTTGTGGACTCATAGCCTCCATTGAGAGGTGGCTTGCTGCTGTTGAAATTTGAAACAATAGTTTCTATGGATGGGAGGAATGTCCTTTGTAAAGAGTTAATTGGTTATTTTTATAAGATAAATTTTATATTATCTTATTATCTTATTTCGTTGTGTAAATGTGTTTTATTGAATGTTGTGTGTGTTTGATGTTTTGTTAACACAATTTCATTCACGGGTTTATATTATGTTGGTAATTTCATGAGTTATTTGGCATTGTGCATGTATATTTTTAAATG
>ML783734.1:27675-59331 GCA_009831015.1 Picea engelmannii
TTTTCACCAAGCCACTAGGAAAGTCAGTTTTTGACTTCCAGAGACAGCACTTAGGCATAGTCAGTGCTGCTGATTGTAACTGTTGAGTCTAAGAGGGAGTGTTAAATATATTGTACTCTCAACAGTATGACCGTACACTGCCATCTGTATTGGACAATTGTACTTTCTATTTTTGTCTTGCTTGAGCATATATAGCTCAACCATCTTACATTGTAACTATCTCTTCAGTTCTGTTCTGTACTTCTTCATACATTTGAATATACTATTCTTTTCTCTCTGCATTTCTCTGTCTTTCACAATTTATCAATTTTGATAGCTGATGGAGACTAGCCCCATCCGCAGAAGATAAAATTAGAGTACTGAGCCTTCAATGATATTTTTCTGTATTCCAAAATTCTTGTGATGAGGGCATATTGGCTTCCACGAGTGAAATAAATAGGCGCAAGATATGGCCCGGTAGCCCGTGATAGTGCAAGTTCTTGGAAATTGTTGTGCAAGTTCGAATTTCACTTCCGGAAAGAATCCAAGATTTAAGTGATAGTGCAAGTTCCTGGAAATTGCCATCGATTGCAGGTGGAATAGATCAATCTCTTGAAATGTTGTCATGAAGAACAACCGTCGTCGTTCCTGGCAAGTCCCCTTCCCTCCAACTATGTCGGCCATGAAGAACAAAGTGAAAATTCAAAATGGGCAAGGGAGGAGTTTCAACCATACACATTGAAGGCCCGAGGGGACGTCCAACTGTCACTACGGGACGGGCGGAACGGGGCTGACGAAGAACGACGACGGTGGCTGCGCTGTGGGCCCGGGCAGAACGAGTCATGTAGGAACTACGACATGGAGCTGCATTGACGATCGACTGTTCGTTCTACGGGATGGTTCTCTGTGTTGGAGATGTCTCATTAGGTTGCATTTAGTAGAATGAATAGCCTACACCTATACAGTCTGAGTGGGTCTAATGGTCAAGAACATGTGTTTCTTTTTAAGAGGTCACAGGTTCAAATCCAGAGGGGGGTAGGGTATGTATACCTTTGTAGACTTTACCAGTCAAATCGTTGGGCGGAGGGGGTCCCTTGTCCCACAAACAAGGGGGGTCTCATACACCAATTTGGTGTGCTGGCTTGACAGTGACCTTAAAAATAGATTATTATTATTATTATTATTATTATAAATAACAATGAGAGGAGCTCAAGCTAACAATTTGGACAATGGAATGATATTGGAAAATTTTGTGCTAATTTTTTCATTTGTGAAATTTTTGAAGATTGAGATAAGGTGTACTTATATGGTTCATTTATTTTGGTAAAAATTGTTTCTAAATTTAGTAGGAATTGTATTGAAAGTTAAAGTTTAGTTTTAGAGTGGGAATTTTGGTTATGGAAACTTGCTTTAAGGGTTTTGACCTATTTTAAGATAATTTCGATCTCTTCATATTTTGAAAATAATAAATAAAAAAGTTGAAACTTTGATTAACTAAAAAAATTAACCTTACAAGGAATGGGACAATTTGAGTGTCCCATATACAATGTCATTTTCAAGTACATCCCTCACAAAAATTATTCAAGTACTTCCCTCACAAAAAAATAGAACGCTTAGTCTAGACATTAGACTTTTTTGAGTTTTTACGAGTATATTTTTCTATCAATTTTTATTGAAATCTGGCCAAAATTTGTTGGAACTCCAAATTTGAGTGATTGAGTCTGTATAATTTGAGTGCTTCATGGGTTTTCAGGGTGTTTAATCGATTTATACATTCAAAGTTTTTCAGGGTGCTGAATCCATTTAAACTTTAAAAAATGCAATTTAAATTTCACTAAGATATGTTTAGCCAAATTCTAATAAAAAAATTCAAAAAATCAAATGTTTACACAACTCCAAAACACCATTTTCAAGTAATAAATTATAAATGCTTTTTAAGATAAATTTATTATAGTGGTTCAAAGTGTTAGACTATATAGTAATATTAAGTGAGACATGCCATTAGCATTGAATCTAGAATAATATTTTATTTACTTTTTATCATTCTATAAACTAATTGTATAGAAAGAAGTGAATTACTGAAGTGCATTTTACAATTCAACATAATGTAATATTTATGTTTACAATTGATATGAAATATGGTATAAGTAAGGTAAGATAATTTTTTTATAATAAAAATAAAAAATAGTATATCGTTTTGGATAAGAAATCAAAAATCATGTTTATAAATTAAAATATAAAAAGAAAAAAATATCTCTAAATATAGAAAAGAAAATTTAATAAAGAAAAATTGTTGTAAATCCATCTTAATTTAGATGTCATAGAATGGTTTTACAATAGTTTCCATTTAATGATTTCTCAAGTAATCTACACCAAATTTATATATCAATGAATTTTATTTTATTTTTGCACACGGCTAAGTCAGACATCAAATTGGTGTATAAGACCTCCATTGTTTTTGGGACAAGGGACCCTGTTTAAGGAGCTATACATACCATACCCCCTCCATGAAGAAGCACATGCTCTTAACCATTAGGCTCACTCAAATTGTACATATAAATAATTACATCAATAAATAATTTTCCTAATAAAATTATTAAAATAAAAATATATAGAATTGATCACCTCAAAATCAAAGCATTCAAAGCATTACAGTAAAAGTGACAACAACCTTTTTTATTCACAAAAATAAAAAATGACATGTGAAAATTGCCACATAACACTTTTTAAAAATTTCATAAATTTCATATTAAACATTTTTAAGTTTATTTATGTTATTTAAAAATAAAGTTACACTCTTACAAATTTATATCCCATCATAATTTCTTTGACCAAACAAGGATAAATTGTTTTTTATTATTACAATTGTGTTTTTTTTTTAAACATTCTTACATTACCAATTTCAATTTTATTTTGTTTTAATTTATTAACATTATTACGCCGAAAGGTGTATACCTATTGACAATGGGCACAATTAATTACCTTTTAATCTAAAAATATAATCTGATGGCTAAAAATTGAAGATGCTGGCATATTCTTAGTCGTCCTTCCAAATCAATGAATGTGATTTACTCTTCATAACTTTCTTGTATTTTGAATGCATCGGTTAACCTGTTTACTTTTTAACATTTACCTAATCATATTAAAAAATTACTGTAACAACACTATATGCCATGTTTAGATAATTAACCTTTTTTCCATATTAATGGGACAAGTTTAAATTTATGAGAGACATGTTTAAATTTATGGGAGACGGGCGCGGCGTTTTGCAATTTTAATTTATGATATACACCATGTTTGGATGCAGATTAAATTTTATGAGGGACACGTTTAAATTTATGGGAAACGGGCGCCTCATATACCTAAGCCATTTTGCAATTTTAATTTGTGATATACAGGCCACGCTTTGCAATTTGCAGTATAAATTTATATTGCAATTTTAATTTATGATATACAGGCCACGTTTTTTTTACTGCAATTAAGTTCTTTTACTGCATTTAATACTTTTCCCAGCAGGCATAGAATACGATCGACATGGCCAAGTGTCATGTGTGCTTCCTTTGGATGGTGCGCTCTACAGTGACATTTCCACTCCCTCAGCTCGCGGTTTATCTCCACTCCATCGAATAGCGGTTTCACTTCTACACTTTGCTGCATAGATCTCTCTTTACGAAATTCCCTAATCCCTCTGCATTTCAAATCTGTCACTTCCCTAAACCCTGGATTTTCTGGATTTGTAAACCTTGGATAGTTCCGTTTCTCGATCGTTGGCATGTCACTGGATCAGACTAGATCGTTTGGATTGATGAACCTTGGATAGTCCAATTGTGGGATCGCTCACCTCTGGTTGGATCATAGTTCTTCATCTATCACTTGCGTATCTCTGGCTCGCTATTGCAACCTTCTTGGGTGTATGGTAAGACTTATTTTCAACCCTCAAATTATTGCTAGGGTATGTTTTTTATTTGTAAAACATCTAGGGTTTCGAGACGTCAAGAGTACTCTTTACAGTTTAAAAAAAATCAATCAATGTTCAAATCATTGCTAGGGTACGTTTTTTATTTGCAAAACATCTAGGGTTTCGAGACATCAAGAGTACTTTTTACAATTTTAATAAAAAAAATAAAAAATTGGATGTTTGTGTTTGCAAGGTAAACATAAGGTGGAGATAAAGCGCTCGAAGCTATCAATTACTTTCGCCATCTATATAAAATGTGAAAAACCATTCAGCCCACAAAGAGAAAATAAAGGCCAACTCTGATCAAAATGCAAAAGTTGCATTACAAAAATTTCTTCATAAAACTCCACCATTGGAAGAATCAGATTCAGAATACCCTGTAATGAAAAGAAACCTTGGGAGTTTGCATAGATCGTGTTCATATTTAGACAAATGTTTAAGGGCTTGTCGATGATCGTAGAATTTGTTGCAATCAAACTGTTTATCTTGAAATTGAACGTTCAAAATGTACTAGGTTTTTTGTATCAATGGCCCAGCTGCCACTCATAGCTTGTAGATTAATCTTTTTTTACTACCACTTCTCCAGTAATTCTTGATGTCGTTCTCTGTCTTTCCTGGTAAATTCCGTGCAATGCGAGACCACCTGACCATTTGCATATCTGCATGGATTATGTGGCAGCTCAATTTTTCATACTATTTCATTTTAAAATTGTAATTAGGGTTTGTGCAAAAATTAGGGTTTGTTTGTAATTTAATATGTTAATTAAGGTTTGATTGTAAATAATATAGGGCAAAAAAAATTAGGGTTTATTTGCAAATGAGATATGCCTTTCGACGTTCATCGATAATTTCTTTGACCAAACAAGGATAAATTGTTTTTTATTATTACAATTGTGTTTTTTTTAAACATTCTTACATTACCAATTTCAATTTTATTTTGTTTTAATTTATTAACATTATGTTACACATAATGGATTCGGGTGAGTATGAGGATGGGCGATCGACGTGTTTCCTATGGCTAAGGTAAGCCATAGCTGCCATCGAGCATCATTGCGACCTGTATGCAACATGTCGTCATCGTCGTGAAATGCATGTTGAAGATTACTATGTGTTGTCGGGGATTGCGGTGGACCGTTGGGAGTTTGCCAAGGTTTTTCGGATTTGGGTCTATTAATTCTTTCGCTCAAGGTATAATGGGAAAAGACATATGGTCAAAGATAGAGACATTTAACTCCATAGCTAGGTCTCTAAATCCGAGCAAGAGAATCCAACCTTTGCAAAGGATAATTGTAAAACCTCTGGAAGCCATCTCTTGGCTTGACCTCCCATCTTCTGAATCAAGAAGAAAAAAAAATTGAACAAGCATTGATTGGAAAGTTTGCAGGCCTATGACTTGCCATAGAATCATTGATAAGGAAGCAACGAACTCCAAAGATTCAAGGACAAGTAACATCATTTGCATCTGGTCGAGGTTATTTTTTTTTTCTTTTTTACATAGGGGAGATCGTGATCTAATTTTCTGTCATGGACCTTAATTCATAAGATCTTGGGGAATGTATCTTGTCTCCTTGGTCGCTTGACTTTAACCCAGAAGAGGAAATTACAGTAGCCCTTATGTGGGTAAGGTTGTTGCATCTCCCTTTGATTTTATAGGATGAAAACTCTCCCAGAGATGTTGAGAACAAGTTGGGTTGATTCATTGACCAAGTAAAACCAAAAGGAAACTTGTTCTCTTACATGAAAAAATGTGTGGAGGTGGATCTAGAGAGGGGTCTTCCAGAAGCATTGCAAATCAATCTAAATAGATGGAGCCACCAAGAATCACTAGATTATAAGCATAATTGCCCAAATATCCAAGAGGAGTAGTCCCCCCTAAAGTAGCAGACAAAAATAAAGAATCCAAGTTCAAGAGGGTTCGTAATAGGCACAAACATTCCCATCTTAAGGGGCCACAATAATTAAAGCCAGCCCAAGAGGGAACGCCGAAATCAAGGAGTAAAAAATTTGAAGTACTTGGAAATATAGATGATACAGAGAAGGAAAAAGACCCCAACTCTAGAACAATCAATCCTAAAGTTGGTGTGGATGCATCCATCCAAGAAGATCCAGATGTTAATGCTCCAAGGGAAGAGAAAGACGCAGATGACAAGGAGGTAGAAGAGGAAGTACATAAATTAAAGAAGGAAGAAGAGGACTTAATTTTTCAAGTCAGCCTCAATATATATAATAATAATAATAATAAATAGTTATTAATTGTCTAAGGGACACATCCTTTCATGGATGGTCACCATATGTGCATCTATTCATTGTAGAGAAGAAAAAAGGAAGAATGATAAAAAAAGGTAATTTAAAATACAAAAATTCCAAAGAATAAGGAAGAGTAAATTCTAATTTTACTATTGGTGGTTTACAGGCCCATGGTTTTGGTAAACCATTGGCCCATGGTATTTCCCTACCCTATAAAAGAATTTACAGTGGTAACTTTTTACAACTTTTTATATACACGTGCATTTGAAGCCAAAATAAAAAAGTCAATGACTCTAAGTATTTTAGAGTAATATTAATTCAACCAAAGTCAAAAGATATTTTAGCAAAGTAATAACCCTCCCAATTAACTTGTGTAAAGAATATTCATAAGTAAAAAGAGAGTGTATCATATTAAATATTGTGGAGTTATAGATATCGACAAAAATACAAGGAGGAAAGGTTTTGTAATAATTTATAAATGATACCATCATAAATTTATGTAAATAAAAATAATTTTGAAGGATTATTATATTTTTAAAAGTGAAGTGGATCTCGGAAAGTGAGGGGTAGTTAAAAGAGAAAAAATATATAATATAAAATAATATATTCAAAAGTTAAAGGATTTAAAAAAAAAGAGAGTGAAAAAGTGTATTGTCTTAAAAGTGGGTTCTTGAAATTCATACATTTATCATTTATTAAAAAAATATGAAGTGAACTATGACATCTACAAAGAAAACATTTTTCCGCAAAATATCCCTATTGTCCAAAAGAGGAAGAGTGTAAAAGGGGCATTATGAATGGAATTTGCCCTTGTCCATATGGTAAAAAACTTTTTACTTTAGTAGAAAATCAAGGTGACATAGCATTGGGAAGTGAAAATAAAAGAATTAGAGACCCAATTAATTCATTATCAACAACCCAACAAAAATTTAGAATTTCAAGTTAGGTTGGAGAAAATGCTAAAAAACCAAGAAGAGAGACAAAAACAAAATCTTGAGGGAAAATTACAAGAAAAAGACAGACATTTCTTACTTAAAAAATCATAACCAAAAGTTATTGGTACAAATCAACGAGTCAAAAGATAAGAAACAAATGGATCACAAGTTAGAACAAGCTAATCGAAGAGAATTGTCGTTTAAAGAACCATAATCAAAGCTTGGTTGAACAAATCAAGAAGTTAAAGAATGAGAAAAAATTATCCCAAAAATATGAAGAAAGCTCTTGCCTAAGAATCCTTAATCAACAGTTGCTTGCACAAATTAAAAGTTTAAAGAATGAAATAACAAAAAAATTGGAATAAAAAAATGAAGACAATTAAGGCGACATAATCAAGACTTACTTACCCAAATTAGAAAGCTAAAGCATGATAAGAAGTCTTTACAAGAAGAGATAGATCACAAAGAAACAAAAACAAAAACAACTACAAAAACAAAAACAAAAACAAAAGATCATGAGAATACAATTCAAGTTAGAACAAGAGATAGGTCCTTCTCTAATCATGCTTTGAGGACAAAGCATTTTTAAGGGGAAGGCAATGTAACATACTATATATATATATATATATATATATATTAAGTGATAATAATAATAATAATAATAATAAAAAATAGTTATTAGTTGTCTAAGGGACGCATCCTTTCATGGATAGTCACCATATGTGTCTTTAGGTTCTCTATATATTTGGCATTCTCACTGTACATCTATTCATCATATATTATCTATTTTATTTCATTATATACATTCTTATTCAATAGATTTTGTTGTCTAATATGGATTACAATTATTTATCCTCCCAAGGAGTTGGCTCAACTAGTTGTCGCCAATATTGTCGAGTATTTGGTTATTTATGTGCCAGTAGGTGCCTAGTTCAAGTTCGCCTAGGTGAGACAAACCTTTCTATGTCAACAAATTTACAAAGGGATGCCATCCACGAATATGGGGAAGCATCCATTGGGTTTCACTGCGAGGTTTCCTTGGAGAAAAGCCCCAAGCATTAGCTCAATAGATTAAACCATCTACCCAAGGCATGTTACCAACAAGGAGCCATAAGTCATTAGTTCAAATATGGTTGATTCATGTTATACCGGATAACTAAGGAGATGATGTCTTGAGGTTCTCAAGTTGCAGATATCAAGTGTTGAGAGACCACATGACTAGCAGTGTCCACTTGCACATATGGAAGCATGCTCTATCACCACAGTTTGGATCCATCATCAGTGCATCCACCACACCAGCTAGCTTTTGGAAGGCACATGGGTGTTGCTCCGTGCGGTACAAGTCATATATTGTAGCAGGTAATCACCCTAATATTTGAGGCATTTAAGCAAGTTGTATTTAAGTTGCTTTTGATTATAGAACGTCTGCTTGGACATTATGTTTTTGACCCTGTTTCACCTTGGTGAGTGTCATCAATTTCCTAACAAGTGGCCAAATTTTAGGGAAGGGTTGCAACTAGGGATCCCTTTAGGGGTTATCGTACCATTCCCAACCTTACATACCACTTTATGCTCATTGCATACCCATCATATTTCCCTCTTCTAGGCCCTTTGACTTTAGTGACCCAAGAAGGGCATGTACCACATTTCATTAGAAGAAGGGGCTGAAGGCACAGAGGGATGGTTGTTGGCAAAATATAAAATCCTAAAATATAAACCTTCTATATGCTTGCCGAGATAGGTCTTGAGAACGATGAACTACTTCTCTCAAAAGAATTGAAGACCTACAAAATATCAAACACATAATAAATATCACGCTTGAATATAAGAATAACACAAGTGTGTCATAACGCTTTACATGGTTACCCCTATGGCACTTTGTGGACCTGTTCTTTCAAGTGACACTTTGTTACTGCCCCCCAAGCTAATCAATTCACTATTGGGAGTGCACACGTGTTTGGATCATTAATTAATCAATAAATGGAAATAAACAGGCTTGGAAAAAGGTTGCATTGAAGGAGAAGGTGCAATACACCCCCTACAAAGGCACCCATAAATGAGATAATATGAGCCCTTGTATGTAATGAAACTCATTGACCTATGAAGTCTAAACCTCTATCCACCTCATCATCCACTACATGAACTTGAATGGGAATCCTTGGGAGCATCCCCTACTTAGGGTTTTGGTCTACCCAATAGGAATTTTATGACACCCCTCCCATACCTAAACTTGGTCAATTGTATAGGGTCTTGGAGCATTTGTTTAATTTGATGAGGTAGTTTTGATGCACATGTTTAGGTGTTGTATTTATTAGATGTGGTTTTCAGTTTCCATGAAATTTTGACTTGAGATCCTTGGAGGGTGTGCCTATTTGTTTTGCAGGACCTTGCTTGGTGGACAGTTTTGGAGGAACAAACCTAGCTTGGGCTTCCATGGGGCCTAAATCCCACAGGTTGGATGCCAAGGGCCCACATGCCAGATCATGATTACTTGCCTTTGGAGGCCCATAAGGCACCTTGGAAGACATTACCTAGCCCTCACATTCCAAACGACTTGCCTAGGAGGGGAAAAACATCACTTTTTGAGGCTTGACGTCACCTAGGACTAGGGTTGGTGGTGATGGAGTTGTTGCGCATTGACACTTGGCATGATTTGACCAGAAGAGACATGGATTGACCTTAGCACATGAATAAGAGGCTCTAGGATCCCCAATGACCTCCACTTTCTTCTCCAACGACTTGCTCAAAGTGTCAAAATGTCCCTTAAAGGGGTGACATCATCTTGTTTTAGGGTTTCTAATGTGCAAAAGTGAAAATTAAATATTATTATTTGGTTTAAGGGGTAACATAAGGATTGTTGACCCCTTATCTTATGTTTTACCCTAATTAAGTGGACAAACTATGTTTTAAACCTTTTGTATAAATAAAGATCATGTGAATCTCATTTCATAACATAACTCTCCCATTGTGAGAAGTATTTGGCTGAAATTTGTGCCCTCCTTGGGCAACCTCTTCTCTCTTGTGTTGTTGTCTTGGTTTCTTTATGCTATTGGTGGAAGAAGTAGTGCACTACCTTTCTTGGAGTTTTTTCTTTGGCATTTGTGGTGGATTTATCTTGGTAAGAGGAGGTTTATCTTGTCATTTCTTGAACTAGGTGAATATTTATATTGTTGATGCTTTATTGCTTAGTCACAAGTTTGATTTGCTAGATTTCTTAGGGAGTATAAGGATTCACAACCCCACCATTATCTATCATCTATTTTCTAGAAGTTATTTGTTGCACAAGGTTTTACTAGGAGAAGTCAAAGGGTTTACACCCTCCTAGCATCTCCTAGCTTAGATTTTGATTGCCTTGGGGAGTAAGAGGGTTTACACCCCCAAGGAGATAACATTTTTAGCTCTTTATTTACTTGACTACATAGCCCAATAGCTAAAGGCACTAATATAATTGCATTGGATAAATAAAATATTGCATTGGTTAACATGAATTTTCGTGATTTGGAGGTTGTCTAAGTTGGAATCAATTCCTTTCTCTATATGCTTGATTGATACACTAGGGCATCATATTTTCTTAAGTACTTCTTGCTGCTATTATAAGACTTCATCTACAACGATTAGGGCTTCATAAACCCTAACACTTTTTCATTTATAACTTGCTTTTCAACGGTTAGAATTTTCCAAGAGTTTACCACATTTATCTACTTGGTCTAATGCAACTTTTGGGTGGTTTCTTTGTGAGTTTTGGTGGTTGGATTTACTGTTGTAACAACTAGTTTTCTACAGCCATAAGGCTGCAAAATATCTACACAAACACTTTTTATTACAATCTTGTTTCATTGCTAAAGTCTTGTGCTTTCATTCTTGAGTATCATTAGTGTTTATCTAACTTACATTTTGCATCATTTGTTGAACTTTTAGCAATTATTTAGCAGCTTTAATACTTATTCTCTTTTTGATATACATTTTTGTTTATTGTTGTAATTAGGGACAACAAGCTTAACTTTTTTGTCCACCTAACATTATACATACATGCTCAACTTCTTCTCATGTCTCGAGCAGGTACAACATTCTTTGCAGTTGTTCTATTCTCTTAGCAACCATTGGCTACCATCTAGACTCTTGTCTAATCCTTTCCACACCTTCTTCCTTAACCTATAGGGGGAATTTCCTTCATCTCTTCACTTTCCATCTCATTTCCCCAGGGTCACCAGGATTCCCCTCTTGAGGTGATTCTATCATTTCTAAATTGACGGGAATACCTACCTAAGGTGACAGTGGGTAGGTGTTCTCAAAGTTGTCGCCATTTGGTGGTTGGGTCAGGCTTTGCTCAACCTACAACTTGTGCTATAACATTTTGGCATCATTGTCGGGGAGGATTTTGAATCCTTTTCCGAACCCTAACAATACTTTGGAAAGATATCCCAAAGCCTTTTCCCTAGCTTGCTTGGAGACTCCACCATGGGACGTACCCGAAAGAGGCATTACCCAACCCAAAAAAACACTTCTAGACGTCGTGAGCCTTCACTCGAAAGGTCTAGTCCTTCATCGTCTCCCACTTCTCATGATTGTCCATCTACTTCTCTTAGCCCTCCATCCTTACCTACTACCTCCACACCTCCACTCTCACACATGCCCACCTCATTGAGTGCTACATGGAGCTCATGGGACAAATATGTGTACAAACCCTTGGACATGACAAAGATCCCTGGATCTCCTCACAAACTCCCAAAGGAATTCAAGGAGTGTGTCCCCATCCTTTCAGGAGAAGATCTCATTACAACCGAAGATCACTTAGATTCTTTCTTTCGTGCTCTGGAACCTTATGACCAACATGAAGATGCCCAAATGAGACTATTCTCTTACACTCTTATCGCGAAGGCCAAGGAACGGTATGATCATATTCTTCCATGAACAATCATGAATTGGGATCTCTTTCAAGAACATTTTTCCAAAAGATTTGGAAAGAATAAAGATTACCAATCCCTTTACGACCAACTCTACAACTACAAGAGAAATTCAGGAGAAAGTATAAGGGATTTCAATGATAGGTTCAATACCCTTATAAGAAGTTTTACTCAATATTTTAAGCCTTTTGAAGATACTATCCTCAATTCTTACATGTCAACCATGAAAGACCCATGTGGAGTTTTAATTGGAAGACACCCTACAACTTTGTTTGAAGCTCAAGAAAGGGCATGCGAGATAGAATAAAACATAACCTCTTCTCTCATATAAGAGGAGGATTGTCTTGAAGAGACCTTTCAAATTAATCAAAATGATGACTTTGTCTTACCAGACCCTCCCCACAATATCAGGACATACTTGCAGAAAGAACGAGAGGAGGCCACTAAAAGGGAAGCTCATCGCATGATGAGTCTATTGAGTAAAGAAAAGGAACCAACATCAAAAAGTACACCTCGCCCAACAAATGAGGTTTTGAAGGTTTAAAGGAAATGAGCAACAAAGCAAGATGAAGAAGAGTTTTTGCAACATATTTGACAAGTCTTGACATAGCCTCATAAAGAGAAAGAAGTTGGTATCATCAAAGGTGAGGAGAACACTCTTTCCCCAAGTAAGACCAAAATGGAAGGTTTTGTGGATCATGTCAACATAACCCATTAGATTCTCGAAGAAGGGATTGATAACACCTTCATCTTGGAAAACTCCCTTTTCCTTGATGAGGAAATGAAGGAAGGATATTGGGGTTTAGATTTTGATGGTGCACACTCAAAAATAGACTTAGGTAGAGGGATAGTCTTGAGATCGCCCGACAACGAGGCTACCCTTTTCTCATATAGGATTGAGTTCAACTGTACAAACAACATCACCAAGTACAAAGCCGTTCTTCTGGGCATAATCTTGCAATTGATATGAAAATCAAGTCCCTTCACGTGAGAGGGGACTTTGACTTAATCGTTTCACAAGTTAACTATAATTTCGATGCTAAAAACACAAGGTTGAAATAGTACAGGGGTGTCATATGGGACGCCATAGAGAAGTTTGACAACTTTTCTATTGAATCCATCCATAGGGAAGAGAATCATTTGGAAGACAACCTTGTTGTTTCCGCTTCCACCCAACAAATTTTCAAGGAAATTGGTCTCTATAAGGTGGAAATAAATTACAAGCCCTTACTACCTAATAACTTGGAACATTGGCAGGTTTTTGACAATGAAACCCAGATTCTGCATTTTCTCCATAATGAAGGTGAATTCTCAGAAGCCCATCTAAACCTATTGGCGAAAAAGGGGAATATTGAGATCATTGATATAGTTGACGGACCCTTACCTAAAGGTATCGTTCCCTTAGAAAACCTTTTTGATCGAAATGACATGTATAAGGGGAAGTCGTCGAATAAAATCGATGATGAGATCATTGAATTCAATATTGGGACCAAGGAATCCCCAAAGATGATCAAGTTTGGAAAAGGAACAATATCTGATGAAAGGGAAAATTTGATTTCCCTCATAAGAGAATTTAAGGATGTCTTATCTTGGTCTTACGAATATTTGAAGGCTTACAAAGAAGACATCATACAACACGTCATTTCCCTTATAGATGGGACTAAGCCCTTTAGACATAAGCTCAGGTAGATGAACCCAAAGGTTTCCCCACAGGTTCAGAAGGAATTGCAAAAGATGGTTGAGGCAGGAATAATTGAGCCTATTAGATATTCGTCTTGGGTGTCTAATCCAGTCATTGTGAGGAAAAAGACTAGTGAGATCGGTACATGCGTCGATTTCAAAAATTTAAACAAGGCTTCACTTAAGGAAAATTATCCTCTACCAAACACAAAGTGTCTTCTACAAAGGGTCACCGGAGTGGAAATCATGTCCATGCTTGATGGTTTCTCAGGATATAAGCAGGTGTTGGTAAAGGAGGATGACCAACTAAAAACTACTTTCACCACCCCTTAGGGAACTTATAAGTATTTGAGAATGCCCTTCGGACTAACCAATGCAGGGGACACTTTCCAATGCACCATGGATTATGATTTTAGGGATATGGTAGAGAAACTTATAGGGATCTATCAAGATTATCTAATCTCCATATCCAAAAAGAGGGAACAACACATCCAACACTTAAGAACGATTTTTCGGAGATGTAGGGAGTATGGCATTTCTCTCAACCCTAAGAAGTCAACTTTTGGTGTTGACAAAGGCAAGTTGTTGGGTCATATTATTTCTAAAGAAGGAATCACAATAGACCCTTCCAGGGTTGAATCCATTAAGAAGATCCCTCTCCCTAAAGACAAGAAAGCTCTACAATCTCTCTTTGGCCAAATTAACTTCGTGAGGAGGTTCATCTCGAACTTTTTCGAGATTATTAAACCCCTTAACAGAGTGTTAAAGAAGGATGTCCATTTAGAATGAGAAAATGAAGGTAAGCTATCCTTCCAGCGTATCAAGGAAGACATAATTGTTGCACTAGTCTTGGTCAGTCCAAATTTTGCTAAGGATTTAATCATAATTTATTTCGCTTCAAAGGACACCATTGTAGGAGTTATGTTGCAGAAAAATGATGAAGGGGATGAACAACCGATTTCTTTCATGAGAAAGAACCTTAGAGACTCATAATTGAATTACACCATTATAGAAAAACAATCTTATGCTCTGGTCAAGTCTCTCAAACATTTTTGAACTTATGTGGGGTACAACAAGATCAAAGCCTTCATCCCCTACCCCGCTATGAAGGACATTTTATCACAACAATATTGTCTTGGATCAAGGGGAAAGTGGGTTTCACAGATACATGAATATGATTTGGAGATCAAACCATCCAAGATAATTAAAGGGAAAGGATTGGCCAAACTAATAACATAGAGCAATCAAGAGGCCATCAAGATAGGAGAGAAGGAACATATCAACATTATCGTAAGTAAAATCGAGAATAATGAGTGGTATTCAAATGTCGTTTATTACTTGAAGAACCTCACTTGCCCTGATCATTTGGTAGAACATAACAGGAGAGCCCTAAGGCTCAAATCTATGAAGCATTGCTTGACAGAGGACGGTCTTGGGTGGAGAAACCCTGATGGGGTGATCCTTAGGTGTGTGAATAAGGAAGAAGCTGACAAGTTGATGGACAACCTTCATTCAGGGCATTGTGAAGGCCATTTTGCAGCATGCACCATTGGCCATAATATTTTAAGGGCAGGATATTATTGGCCCACTATTTTCTATGACACCCATCGATATGTCAGATCTTGTCAACCGTGTCAAGTTTTTACCAACAAACAATGCCTTCCTTACCTTCCCCTCAAGCCAGTCGTCGTAGAAGCACCCTTTCAACAATGGGGATTGGATTTCATTGGTGGGTTCAAGGAAAACTCTAGTAATGGGTATCGATGGATTTTGACTGCCACTGACTACTTCACTAGATGGGTGGAAGTTGTCCCAACAAAGAAAGCAACAAAAGAGGTTGTCATGAAGTTCCTTGAGGAAAATATTATCACTAGATTCGGTTTTCCTACTGAAATAAACACAAATAACACCAAATATTTTAGCTCAATGGCACTCAATGAGTTTTTCTTTAAGTATGGGATCATTTTATCACACTCCTCGAATTATTACCCTCAAGGAAATGAATTAGCAGAATCCAACAACAAAAACATCATGAATATTGTGAAGAAGATTGTTGGGGAAAAAAAGAAAAGTTGGGATAGAAAAATTAAGTATACCTTGTGGGAAGACCGCACAACTACCAAGACCTCCACCGGAAAACAAACCCTTTTGAGTTAGTCTATGGGTTAGAAGCACGCTTACCTATAAACCTCTATATTCTAGCACTATAAATAGCCTAACAATTTGCTACAGATAAAGAAGCATTGCAGGGGTGAATTGATCAACTCGTGGAATTGGATGAAACTCGAAGAATGACCTCTGATCAAATGGCAAAGAATTAAGAAAAGGTGAAAGGAACCTTTGATCGAAAGGCAAGGAAAATATATTTCAAGAAAGGGGACTAGGTCTTGATGTGGTACAAGAGGAGAGAAAAACTTGGAATGCATCAAAAGTTTGGCAGTGTTTGGTTGTGGCCCTACAAAGTGGAGGAAATATCTAGGCTAGACTTTGTTTACTTATCCACGACAGAAGGGAGGAGGATGCCACTTCTGTTGAATGGATCTCTCTTCAAACATTATTACCGAGGCAACAATTGACTTCTTCAGGGCCCGGGCCCTAGGTTAGTAAGTAGGTCATCTTGCTTTCCTTGCATTTACATATTGATTGCTCATAATAGTTTAGATGCATTCCATATTTCATTTTTCTCTACTTGCATATTGATTGCATGCTTAGTTTATAAATTAAAAAACAAATGCTAAAATTTTCTCTTCTAGATTAGTTTCATTTTTGGTTTTGATGTATATGGACGAGGGGTGATAGAACTGTTGATGTTATGGTAGTTGCGGGAGGTATTTACCTCCACGTGTAAACCTAACGTGAATAGAATATTCCGGGAAGCAAGAAGAAACCCTAAATTAGTTGGCTAATAACCCTAGAAGACAAGTCGGCTCAAGAGGATAATTTGTATTAGGTTATTAGCCTCCAAGAGAAGAAGTCAACTAAAGGAAATATTATATACTAAGTAAATAGGCACCCAGAATAAGAAGTTGGCCAAGGCAGTTTGCCAGATTTAGTATAAATACAAGAGGCCAGTCTTCATTCTGGCAGGCATTCTTGGAACTGCAGAAGCAACACTTGTGCACACTGCAGTTGGCCAGTTTGTGTGCAAGTTTGGAGGAGAGTTGCCGTTGCAGCTAGCAGATTTCGGTTTTGGCTTGGACTGTCTCTTGGTTATGGTTTGGACTCTCTGATCAACTCTTGTTTGGTGCGTTATCCTTGGAGAAAGGTGCACCACCCTTTGTTTGGCTATCTAGCCTAGGGTTTGCTTTTGTAATGTTTCTCTGTCAAGGTTAAGGTGCTCGGGGGTGGCTTCGGTCTATGGTTGGGTGACAATAGTGATATTGTATATGGTTAAACGAGCACATCCATTACATTCTAACAGGTTATGGGCCCACACCTCCTTCATTTAGTCTAACCACTGGAAGGGAGAATAGCCATAAGGATACTAAGCTCGTTGAAGAACTTTCGCTAGGGTTTCTAGCAGGAGCAGTTACCAAAGCATTGCTGCTAGGGTTACTAGTAGGTGCAGTTGTAGAAACCCTAACCCTCTCGTTGAGGCACCTTAAGTGAAGGGATTGACCTAATTTCCGGATAGACTAGTGTGCCCTAGCCTAGCACATCTCTTGGTACTCTCAGCAACCAAAAAGCATCAAGTTTGAGTTTTTGGTCAAATCTAGGGTTGACCTAGTCAAGGAAACCATGACTTACTCTATGAATTCAGAAAACAAGTTAGATGGGGCTTCTAACTTCAGAGCGTGGAAGACAAGGATTGACCCCATCCTTGACATGAAGATGAATGATGATGGAAACATAACATCATACTTTGTGAGGATATCTCAGTTAAGAGATCAACTACAAGCTATTGAAGAGATCATCTCAGAGAAAGAACTGGTAAATATAGTACTCAATGGTCTTCCCAAGACATGGGATGCATTTTCCGCAAGTATGAGCATAAGGAAAGAGTATCCTACATTCGAAGAACTTTGGACTTGCTATGCACAAGAAGAATCAAGGATTAGTGCAAAAGAGAAACCTCAAAATAAATACAATGATCAAGCCTTCACACCAAGATTCAAGAATTTCAGGAACAAAAGGAAGTTTGGTTCAAGGAAGAAGCCAAATCAAGAGAAAGATATGTCAGAAATACAATACTTCAACTGTCGAAAGTATGTTCACTACAAGAATCATTGTCCCGAGCTGAAGAAAAGGAAGGAGACACACGAAGCATCAATTGCCGAAGAAAAGGAACCTTCAAAGAAGATTAAGCAGGATGAAACAAACTTATTCTTTTAAGACAAGGTAAACAACACTCTTCATAGTTCTTGTACATACCATGTTTTTAATACATATCTTGCATATCTATTTCTTAGAAGATAATATGTTCAAAGAGAAACTATACTTATAGAAGAACAACAAGATAAGGATTGCTACAAGTCAGACAATACACATGAAAGGATGAAGTACATCAACAACCCCCGGTAACAATTCATGTGGAAGTTATTATCAGAATCAATATTGAAGAAACCTAAAAGAAGTAAAGACAGAAAGAAGTCAACAATCAAGAGGAAATTGGAAAAGGATTTGTGACACTTTGCAGAAGGCAATAAGAATGTAGACAAAAGCGAGGATTCTCCTAGATGGAGGGAGCCGATTATATTATCAAAAGAAGAACATGCATTCATGCATGAAGCAAGGATTAGGAGGGAGATAATCCTAAATTATATGATCCAGTATCTATCCATGGTAGCAACAATGAAAAGAAACACGTGTTTAGTGTGATTTCAGAAGAAGTCTTCTTTGAAAAGAAGCCTTAAACTAATACCTGGTTATCCATCCACATCCATGATCCTATGATGAAAGAAAGAAGTTGGAATCTTCAGAGCATGCAATATATAGAAAACTCCATCAACTCAAGAGCTAAATAGAAACATGAGGAAGAACATGAAGATTCCAAGAGAGAAAGAAAAGACATAACAACCAGTCAGTGTATTGAGAATCAAAAGACTACCATCCTGATATGAACTCACTAAAAGCAATCAAGCAGAGGAACTGGAAGTTGTGATGAATAACATTGTATGGAAGACTTATGAATGTAAGCATTTCGAGATCCAAAACTAGAGGTTTCTCCCAGATGGAGGGAGAAGACTATGATGATTGCTTGTTCTAGTAAACCAGACATACCTCTACATGAGCCATTATATCGTTCGCAATATCCATGGGTTGGAGTTTATATCATATGAATGCAAAGACTTTTCTCCAGAATAATTGAACAAAGAACATATGCAAAACAACCTCAAGGCTTTGAGGTATACCAGGAAGAGACTCTTGTATGCAGATGGAAGAAGGTTTTGTATGGATTCAAACAACTTGGTGCAGAGCCTCCAATGCACAACAGAAACATGGTGAAAAACCTTCTATAACAAAGATATTGTATCATAATGGTTACTCAGAACTCAAGGATGATGGATTGCCAATCCATGACAAAGCTCTCATGATGACAGAAGAAGTATCACTTGGATATGTTCCAAGTTTGACCCTTGCCACAATGTTATGAGCTAGCAGAAAACAAAAGAGATGAATTCAGCTATGATGATCAGAGCTATATACATTGAGATCAAGCATTACATTCTCCATGATGAAGTCCAGAAAGGAGAAGTGGTTCTCCAATATATATCTTCACAAATGAGCAGATAAGCAAACATTTTGGTAAAGCCTCTGTTCAAGATGAAAGAGTTTGTGTACTCAAGCTTGAGATCGTGGAGATGACTTCCTTATTGAAAAAGGAAGAGATGACTCCCAGGTTGGGAGGGAGTACTGATGTGTTATTGATTTATGGACAATCATTTTTCAGTTCGAAAAATGGTCCAGGATGAGCAGTTCCTTTCCAGTTCGGAAAGTGGTTTGAGATTTCTAACGGAAAGGCATTTTCCAGTTCGAAAAATGGTCCAGATTGAATGGTCATTTTCGTAATGAAAATGGTTCGATGGATTGATGATGTACCATAGACAACGATTCCCCTTGTGGTTAACATAGGGAATGGCCTGGGACAGTCTCTCTTCTTGAAAATCACTCTCAGTAGTGGTTAAGAAGACTGGTCTGCCTCACCGGACAATCATTCTTTCGAAGCTCACAGTTGTGAGCAGTTTCAAAGAATGGTCTGTTTTGGAGGTTGGTGCAGGACAGTCATTTCCTTAGGAAATGGTCTGGATAGTCATTCCCTAGGGCAGATTCATTCTCTCCATGTTGCACTTTGTTTAGTGCCAGAGGAATGGACCAGATAGGTGAATGGTCCAGGTTCAACAATCAGGGACATACATTCCCTAGGGCAGATTCATTCTCTCCAAGTTGCACTTTGTTTAGTGTCGGAGGAATGGCTCAGATAGGTGAATGGTCTAGGCTAAAAAATTGGGACATTTATTCTTCCTTGCTTGAGAAGAATAGTCCAGATAACTCATCGTTTATGTTTTACTTTCTTAGGGTAGATGCTCTTCCATATCTCACCGATGTGAATGGAAGAATGGGCCAGATGATTCAGTTTATATATCATAACAATTTTTTATGTGCATGTTGATGGTATGATTGTTATGGAGACTGTATGTCTCTGAACAGTAGATGTATACTACTGTAGTGGATGTGTTCCACTGATTGTGACTATATGTCATTGATCAAGTATCTATGTGCTACTTGGTGTGGCAATGTACCATTGGATTATAGTTGTGTTCTACTATGGATAGACACAGTTGTGTTCTATTGAATGAAATTGTTTTGATCGCCTTGAAGACTATCAATAACGTTGGAAATGATTATCAGCTAGATGGATGATCAATGGACAAATATTTCCCAGACGAAAAATGGTTCAGAACGTTTATTATTCTAGGACATATGTCCAAATTAGAAGAATGGCTCTTGTGTCACTCCATGGAGTGAGTGACTTATCCAGCATCATGTTTGATTATTCATATGGAGTACGGTTTCGAGAGATGATGCAACTGATGACACTGATAGTGATGATGGTGCTCATGATCTAGTCATGAGATAGTCTATATGACTATGATGATGCTACCGGGTAAATGGTATGTTTGTGCTCAAGACCATTACTTTCAAATACCTCTCTAGCTAGGAGGGAGTGTTGATATTATGGTAGTTGCGAGAGGTATTTACCTCCACGTGTAAACCTTACGAGAATATAATATTCAAGGAAGCAAGAAGAAACCCTAAATTAGTTGGATAATAACCCTAGAAGACAAGTAGGCTCAAGAGGATAATTTGTATTAGGTTATTAGCCTCCAAGAGAAGAATTCGACTAAAGGAAATATTATATACTAAGTAAATAGGCACCCAGAATGAGAAGTCGACCTAGGCAGTTTTCCAGATTTAGTATAAATACAGGAGGCCAGTCTTCATTCTGGAAGGCATTCTCAGAACTGCAGAAGCAACACTTGTGCGCACTGCAGTTGGCCATTTTGTGCTCAAGTTTGGAGGAGAGATGCGGTTGCAGCAGCTGCAGCTAGCAGATTTCGGTTTTGGCTTGGAATATATCTTGGTTATGGTTTGGACTCTCTGATCAACTCTTTCTTGGTGCACTATCCTTGGAGAAAGGTGTGCCACCCTTTGTTTGGATATCTAGCCTAGGGTTTTATTCCGGAATGATTCTCTATCAAGGTTAAGGTGCTCGGGGGTGGCTTCAGCCTATGGTTGGGTGAAAATAGTGATATTGTCTATGGTTAAATGAGCACATCCATTATATTCTAACAACAACCACCCTAGATTTTACAGTTTTTTGTTTCTGTGTAGGCACGGGTATACCACGAGATGTTGTGGTTCTCATGCACTCTACGATGAGCACATGTCCCCAAGTAGGAGTCATATGTTATCCCCATTTTATGGGATAACTAAGGAGACGATGTCTCGAGGCCCTTAGGTTGCAGATATGGAGTGTCGATAGATCACATGACTAGCAGTGTCCACTTGCACATATGGAAGCACGCTCTATCACCACCATTTGGATCCATCGTTAGCGCATCCACCATACCAACTAGCTTTTGGAAGGCACATGAGTCTTGCTCCATGTGGTACAAGTTAGGTACTGTGGCAGCTAATCACCCTAATATTTGAGGCATTTAAGCATGTTGTATTTAAGCTGCTTTTGATTATAGAACATGTGCTTGGACATTATGATTTTGACCCTGTTTCACCTTGGTGAGTGTCATTGATTTCCTAGCAAGTGGCCAACTTTTGGGGAAGGGTTGCAACTAGGGATCCCTTGAGGGGTTATCGTACCATTCCCGAACATACTTACCACTTTCCGCTCATTGCATTCCCATCATATTTCCCTCTTCCAGGCTATTTGACTTTAGTGACCCAAGAAGGGCATGTACCTCATTTCATGGGAAGAAGGGACTGAAGGCCCAGGGGGATGATTATTGGAAAATGATAAAAGCCTAAAATATAAACATTCTAGATGCTCGCCTAGACAGTTCTTGAGAACGATGAACAACTTCTCTCAAAAGAATTGAAGACCTGCAAAATATCAAACACATAATAAATATCCTTCTTGAATATAAGACCAACACAAGTGCATTATAATGCTTTACATGGTTACCCCTATGGAACTTTGTGGACCTCATCTTTCAAGTGACACTGACTTCCCCCCAAGCTAATCAATTCACTATTGGGAGTGCACATGTGTTTGGATCATTGATTAATCAATAAATGACAATAAATGGGCTTGGAAAAAGGTTGCATTGAAGGAGAAGGTTCAACGCACCCCCTACAAAGGCACCCATAAATGAGATAATACGAGCCCTTGTATGTCATGAAACTCATTGACCTATGAATTCTAAACCCCTTTCCACCTCATCATCCACTACATGACCTTGAAGGGGTATCCTTGGGATCATCCCCTACTTGAGGGCTTTGGTCTACTCAACAGGATGTTTATGACATCCTTCCCATACCTAAACTTGGTCAATTGTATAGGGACTTGGAGCATTTGTTTAATTTGATGAGGTAGTTTTGATGCACATGTTTATGTGCCTTTTTTATTAGATTTGGTTTTCACTTGCTATGATATTTTGACTTGAGATCCTTGGAGGGTGTGACTATTTGTTTTGTAGGACCTTGCTTGGTGGACAGTTTTGGAGGAATAAGCCTAGCTTGGGCTTCCATGGGGCTTGAAGTCCACAAGTTGGATGTCAAGTGACCACATGCGAGATCATGATGACTTGCCTTTGGAGGCCCAGAAGACACCTTGGAAGACATTACCTAGCCCTCACATGCCAAATGACTTGCCTAGGAGGGGAAAAACGTCACGTTTTTAGGCTTGACGTCACCTAGGGCTACGGTTGGTGGTAATGGAGTTGTTGCACATTGACACTTAGCATGATTTCACTGGAGGAGACATAGATTAGCCTTATCACATGAAGAGGAGGCTCTAGGAGCCCCAACAAGATCAACTTTCTTCTCCAACGACTTGCTCAAAGTGTCAAAACGTCCCTTAAAGGGGTGACATCATCTTGTTTTAAGGTTTCTAATGTGAAAAAGTGAAAATTAAATATTATTGTTTGTTTTAAGGGGTAACATAAGGGTTGTTGACCCCTTATCTTATGTTTTACCCTAATTAAGTGGACAAACTATGTTTTAAACATTTTGTATAAATAAAGATCATGTGAATCTCATTTCATAACATAAATCTCCCATTGTGAGAAGTATTTGGCTGGAATTTGTGCCTTCCTTGGGAAACCTCTTCTCTATTGTGCTCTTGTCTTGGTTTCTTTATGTTATTGGTCGAAGAAGTAGTCGATACCTTTCTTGGAGTTTTTTCTTTGGCATTTGTGGTGGATTTATCTTGGTAAGAATAGGTTTATCTTGTCATTTCTTGAACTAGGTAAAGATTTATCTTGTTGATGCTTCATTGCTTAGTCACAAATTTGATTTGCTATATTTCTTGGGGAGTATAAGGATTTACAACCCCACCATTATCTATCATTTATTGTCTAGAAGTTATTTGTTGCACAAGGTTTTACTAGAAGTAAAAGGGTTTATACTCTCCTAGCATCTCCTAGCTTAGCCTTTTCTTTCCTTGGGGAGTAAGAGAGTTTACACCCCCAAGGATATAGCATTGTTTAATTCTTTATTTACTTGAATCCATAGCCCAATAGCTAAAGGAACTAGTATAATTGCATTGGAGAAATAAAATATTTCATTGGTTAACGTGAGTTTTCATGATTTGGAGGTTCTCTAAGTTGGAATCAATTCTTTTCTCTATATGTTTGATTGAGCCACTAGAGAATCATCTTTTCTTAAGTGCTGATTTCTACTGTTATAAGAATTCATATACAACCAGTAGTGCTGCAGAAACCCTAACACTTTTTCATTTATAACTTGCTTTTCAACCATCAGAATTTGGTAAGAGTTTGCCACATTTATCTACTTGGTCTAGCGTAACTTTTGGGTGGTTTCTTTGTGAGTTTTGGTGGTTGTATTTACTACTATAAAAAAAAAAATCTACAGCCATAAGGATGCAAAATATCTTTGCAAACACTTTTTATCACAACCTTTTTTCATTGCTAAAGTCTTGTGCTTTCATTCTTGAGTATCACGAGTGTTTATCTAACTTACCTTTTGCATCATTTGTTGGAATTTTAACAATTTTTTAGCATCTTTAATACTTATTCTCCTACTGATACACATTGTTGTTTACTGATACAATTAGGGACAACAAGCTTAACTTTCTTGTCCACCTAGCATTATATATACATGCTCGACTTGTTCTTGTGTCTTGAGCATGTACAATATTCTTTACAGTTGTTCTATTATTTTGGAAACCATTGGCTACCATCTAGACTCTTTTCCAATCCTTTTTTCATCTTCTACCTTGACATATAGTGGGAATTTCCTTCATCTCTTCACTTTCCATCTCATTCCCCCAGGGTCACTGGGATTCCCCCTTTTAGATGATTATATCATCTTTAAAGTGACGTGAATGCCTTCCTAAGGTGAATTTGGGTAGGTGTTCTCAAAGTTGTCTCCATTTGGTGGTTGGGTTTGGCTTTGCCCAACCTACAACTTGTGCGATAAAAAGTCCCTCAAGGTTACTATCTACTATTTTGGCTAGCAATTAATTCACCCTCCATCCAAAAATTCTAAGGAAAAGGGGGGTGTTTCACGAGGATTTAAACAAAATCATGAGTGGTCAGCTCAAATAATTGTCACCAATGTTGTTAGGAATTTGGCTAGTCTTGCATCGACAAGTGCCCAATTCAAATCTCTTAGGTTCATCACACTAGTCTATGCCAATGGGATTACTAGGGATGATATCCGCAAATATGGGGAAGCATCCCTAGGGTTTTCCCACAAAATTTTCCTTGAAAAATCCCAAGGGGATAAGTCAACCAATCATTGTCAATATTGTTAGGCATTTGGCTAGTTCACATGCATGTAGGTGCTTAGTTCAAATCCCCTTGGGTTAGGTGCACTGGTGTGCAACAATGAGTTTACTAGAGATGAAATCCATGAATGTGAGGAAGCATCCCTTAGGTTCCCCAATATGTTTTCCTTGGAATATATATATATATATATATATATATATATATATATATATATATATATATATATATATATTCCAAGGAAAATCTCATTGGATCCTTCCCTTTTCCCTAGAATGTCTTAATGGAGGGCAACTCAACCACCAACCATAATAGTAGTTGGTAACCCAACATGACTTGAACCTTAATGGGAATAGAACATGAGATATTACAATGAATTTTGCCTCAAAAATGTTGTTTGAACCAATGAAGCCAACTGACTAGGCTAATAATTAAGTGTATGTGTGTGTACTAATGGGTTAATATGGATGTTATCCACAAATGTGGGGAAGCAACCATTGGGTTTCCTTGCAAGGTTTTCCTTAGAAAAATGCGCAAGGGTTAGCCCAATAGGTTGGACCATCTGCCCAATGCATGTTTTCAATGAAGGAGGGAAAAAGTCACAAGTTCAAATCTGGTTGAATCCCTTGGGGTTACTACCCACTATTGCGGGTCGCAATTGAGTCGCTCTCCATTATAAAATTTTGAGGAAGAGGGAGGGATCCCATGAGGTTTTAAAACAAAATCCCTGGGGGTTATCTCAATTTATTGTCACCAATGTTGCTAGGCATTTGGCTAGCTTCGTGTTAGCAGGTGCCCTATTCAAATCCCCTAGTTTATGCACACTAATATATCCCAATGAGTTTACTTGGATTGACATCCATGAATGTGGGGAAGCATCCCCATGAAATTTTCCTCAATAAAAGCTCAAGGGGTTAACTCAATCAATCGTTGACAATGTTGTTGGGCATTTGGCTAATTCCATACACGCAGGTGTTCGATTCAAATCCCCTTGGGTCGAGTGAAGTGCACTTTACAATTTAACATAATGTAATATTTATACCTAAAGTCGATATGATATATGGTATAAGTAAACCTAAAATAATATTTTTATAAAAATAAATTAAAAACTAGCATACAATTTTGGATGAGATGTCTAAGATTCGTGTTTATAAATCAAAATATAAAAAGAGAAAAATATCTTTAAATATAGAAAAGAAAAATAAAAGAAGGAATACCATTGTAGATCCATCTTAACTTAGATGGATAGTTTAATCATCAAGAGATTTGTACTTTGGTTTTGATCCCACTTGGTGCTTGATAGATCTAGATGAGATGGATCTACATGGTTTTAACTAAGATTCTATTCAATAGTGGGAATAATAATAAAAATATTATATTCAATAGTGGGAATGATAAAAAAAAGGTTCAAAGAGTAAACTTTAGAGTGCTTAAAAAACAAGTAAATATGCCACAAAGTGGCTAGTCCTTGTCAAACATAGACACTAAGAAAACACGTGTTGCATGACAACGTAGTCCCTACCAGGTTGAATTGGGAATAAATGTACAGGCATGGGGAAAAAGTAGCGGAGGCAGATGGAAACTGCAGCGGAGATGTGGCAAGTAGTATGAAACACAGGTGGTATCCATGCAGTAAATGACACGTGGCCCCTAGAGTCCCATTTATTTTTTGAAACTATATAATCTATTTTGCTATGTTCAAAATTTCTGTCTATTTTGTCTCTATATGTGCTAGGACAACAAAAGTTATATTCAAATTAAAAAAACACAATTTCTTGACATTCAACATAGTGGAAAATAAAAATTTATGAGGAAATATATATAAAAGGAGATAAGAAACAATTTTGAAATTAAATAAACACAGTTTCTTGACATTCAACATAGCGGAAGATAAAAATTTATGAAGACATATATATAAAAGGAGATAAAAAACAATTTTATTTGAAATACATCAAAAAATAATATTGTCTATTACATATTCCTGGAAATTTAAATGTGTTTGTCATATAGACTGGGATTGGGGCTCTCACGGACCATAAGATAAATATGTACAAGAAATAGGACCGTGGAAAGAAGAAGTGGGCGACGATAGAGTGTAATACCTAAAAAGAATAAATTGAAAGGTATCAGTCTTTGACTAGACATTTCTATTTAAAAAAGTGGAATAATTGGATCGATAAACAAAGCAGGATGTGATCAATATAGACTTACAATGATGGTACATATCACCCCTTTTGCTATTTTCTTGTTGATTCCTTTTTATTGATGTCTTCGACGACTATTGAAATCGTGGCAACTACCTGTTTCCTTTCGTCGACGACCTGCTTCAATTCCCTCTCGAGCCATTCTTCAATGTAGCTTCTCAAGGGGGTGACATTGATCTCATTCTAGATTTTTATGTTGAAAAGTTCATTTTCTAATTCCCTTAGATCAATAGAAATATTACGCAGAGCCTGATCAATTTCTTCATTCTGTACCGAATAGTCGACTAGCCAGTTGTCGATGTCATCTTCACCATATTCAAGGATGTTGAAAAACTTTTCCAAAGACAACGCCTTAAAAATATCAACCTGTTTATCAAAGACTTGCTTAGTTAAGGGAAAGTAGTTGACGATTAAGTTGGGGTCTTGGAAGTCGTTGGTCCTTCCGGCTAAGTCTATTTTGGTCAGCTTTGTGAATAATTTTTTTTTCTTTGATATGGCTTGTTCACATGACTGGACAATGAGATGCAGGTTCTTCACTTTTTCTTTTCAGCATGCATTTAATTGAGTGATCCGGTTTTTGGATGGGAGATCTTGTTGTCTTCTTCTCGTTTCTGTCACGTTGTTGAAAATGGTGCCAAAAGGAAGGACCATGTCTAAATAGAAACATTCTTCATTTTTTAAATCCGCCTGCAAATTTTCAAGCAAATTATGTGCCCTTGTTCCAAGGGAAGCCACGGTTTATGATGTTTCCCATGCCTCAACAATCAGTTACATTATTTTCTTGATATTATTCTCCACATATCCTCTACATGATGCGAGGAGGCTGGAGGATCCTTTTAACTTGGTTGCAGGGGTGGCAGGCATGGCTATTGCCAAATGATTGGCAAGCAATGTCATAGGAATCAAAGCTTCCTCCAATTCCTTGACCTGATCCTTCAGTTTGGCAGTCTCGACCTCAATGCCTCTAATGGAATCATCAAGAGCATCTTCGGTCGCTATGTGAAGTCGACAGATTTGGGACGACCGCATGTTCACAAGGTTAACCTCTGAATGAGAGTTTCCTTTCTTATTTTTTACATCTCTCTTTTCAATAATTAATTTTTTAGACTCGTTGTAAAAAACAACGCTCTGGAACACAAAGGATTCATCTTCGTCAAAAATTTCGGCATCAACTATGTCCATTGGACGACTATGATGGATTGCGTCTTCGAGCTGATCAAGGTTGTAGAATACGCTATCCAGATCAAGCTCAAGTTCCATGTTCTCACTCTCAATTTCAGGCTCTTTCGCCTGTCCCACAATTTTTTCTCTTCTTGTCCACGAGAAACTTGTGAGAACTATCAATTTTAGGGTGAGGAGGGTCGTTATCTCCTCCTTCGTTTGAAGAATTCTGATTTTCTTTGTTTCTATGGTGGGTCGTTGGAGCGATGCTCCAAGATGTTGTACTTTTGGGAGTGTTATCCGCTGATTGAACACTCTTATCACCGGGGCCTTTTCCCTGTTGCTTGTACAATTCAGTGGTGCTTTGCAGTCTGTCTAGGTCGTCGGCATCATAAGAAGGAGCGTTTTCACCAGTGTCTCTATTTTCGGTCAGGTTTTTTTTGAAAAAAGAATTGCCGAAGCCAAGTGTTAGTAAATGTTCTAATTTTTTTTTATTAGGGTCGAACCCTCTTAGGATTTCAACATATCTTAGGTTCAAGTTGCCGAAATGGGTTGCAAATTCGTCAATTTTGTTGACGTTCCTCAACACGAAGTCCCCGACTTTCCAAGGTAGAGGAATGAACTGTTTTTTTCTCTTCTCATGGAATAGATACAACTAGTAGTTGTATTGCCTTGCTATTTAAGTAACAAACATTATGTCTGTAATGTGACATGGAAGGAGAGAAGGTTTTTCCTTGGAGCCAAAAATCCTTATCACAATGTAATTATCCATATGTTCAAGTGCCCCCTTCCTGTCCAAAAACCTGGTTGTCTGGTCAGATATGCGGGGAACATCTTCTCCTAACAACAAAACTTTGAAAACAGACACAAAGTCATTAAAAACCTCATAAAAATAGTGGGAGGTCTTGTGCTTCCACAAGGCCTGGTACCAGAACGTTACTGGGTCGAATTCCCAATTTACCTTCTTGGATAGAAACAGTTTTGGAAACTGGTAGCAATGTGCTATCGCAAAAACCAAGTACTAGGATGACATATAAAATTTCTTCTCCTTTTTGAAGCTTGACAATTGGGAACAAATTTCATGGGAAATTAGCTTCCCCCAATAAAAAATGTCTTGTTCCTTGACTATTAAATACAAAATATAAAGAACCATGCGGGAAATAGTTGTTGTGGATTCCTATCCCGCTATTCTTGTAAACAACCAGGCAATTTCCCAGAATGGATTTCTAAATGAACTAACCTACAAGCTTGTAATATCTTCAGGAACTGCCATCGGGTCTTCCAGGAACTTGGGCAAGAGGTCCAACCCGTTATTATGCTTTCTTAGGAACTGATTGGAATCTTCTCCTTTGAACGTCAATGTTGGCTCCGACAATCTTAACATCTGGCGAAAGACCTGAGGTGACAAAGAAACAAAAGAGTGGTCCCACAATGGAATAATTCTTTGGCCTGAAATATATTTATTGGCGCACCAAGAGACCAGCTCCTTACAGTCAAAAACTTCAGGGACACAACCTGCATGAGCAATCCCAGAGGTCCAAATAATTTCGTTCTGGGCGGTAGGGGATGAGTAATAAGAATATGCCCTCGACCACTGGAAGTTTTGGTCCTCACGCCCGAAGATGTTCACTGTATCTCCACAGAACTGCTATCGAGCTGGTGCCATAAGTTTATGAGAACGTTCGTTTGCTCCAGAAAATGGTTGAAATGAACAGTTGGAGGCGATAATATAACCCTCCACAAATGTTGGTTCAATGATGATGAATGGGAAAGCTCCTCAAGCCTTTCACTCATTAATGACAATCTCTATGGGTGTTGCATGATGAAATGTTAGCAATAAAGATTACTTATTGCATACTTAGAAGTGTGAAGGTGGCGGGTACGACAAAGAGCAGTTAAGGATTGGAGGTTTCGTGAACGTGCCATCCCGACGACGTGTGGACGACATTCTATGATTTTGAAATCAGCACTCGGAAGAGATAATATAACCCTCCGCAAATCTTGGTTTAATGCGTATTGATGGGAGATCTCCTCGAGCCTTTCGCTCATTAGTGACAATCTATACGGTCCCTGCATGATGATTGTTGGGCCCGAGATATGATCAATTTATGATAGTTATTAGACACTTTTTTTTCCGAATGTACATATGTGTTTTTCATGTTTTGAAGGATCTTTTTGAAGAATTTTATGCTAAAACGGTATGATCTACACTAGGTACATATGATTCATGTTTAATGACAATATTGAGTATAATTTATCATGTTTTTATGCTTCCAAGGATATGATTCACGTTTTCTGGTGTTACAGGGAAAAAACGCATCACGTTTCTGCTTCCGGCACTCAGCCCGATACTCCTTCCAACACTCGATCCAGTACCTGATCTGGCACTGCATCCAACATCGTGTCTTGCACAAAAACGGTGGGCAAATGTTAGGAACCAAATATCAATATAGCTTAGAAAAACCTCAGAATAAGTACTCAACACCTTGAAAAATAGATAAATTCATATAATAAGCCTCTTCGAGGGGGAAACCTCCTTATGCCCACATAAATTTTCAATTACAAGATGATTCAAAATGACAATGTCTCCTTGGTATATATAGGAGACTAAGAGGTATAATTACAACTAATGGACTAAAGATGACATAAATAAAATAACATTACTAATATAATATGCCCTAATTAAGGGGTAATGAATCACTATTTAGGGCTTAACATGCCCCTCCCCTTGAGACAAGTGTTGTCCGCAACGCTTGAGTAACTCTGGATGCTTCTGTATAAAAGACTCATCTTCCCAAGTGGAATCTTTAGCCGGTAGTTTCCTCCATTTAATGAGATACTCTGAAATGGATCTATTCCTCANCTGGTGAATTCTTGTGTCAGTGATGGCTTCAGGCTCCAATATGATTTTTCCTTCCTCGTCAAGTTCTAACAATATAGTTTGAACTGAGATCTTGTCACCTATAACCTTCTTTAAGCATGAAACATGGAAAACTGGGTGTACTAATGAAGATGCAGACAACTCCAATTTGTATTCCATAGTACCAATCTTTTGCAACACCTTATAAGGGCCATAGTACTTTGGTGATAATTTATTATCCTTCTTGGCTTGCTTGAGGGACATTTGTTTGTATGGTTGTAGTCTTAAAAACACCCAATCCC
>ML783734.1:87224-114363 GCA_009831015.1 Picea engelmannii
GTGTGAGGCAGTGGGAAAGAAGATCTGTAGAGTGGACGTGCCTGTGGACGAGCACGGGTGAACGTGTGAAGATCTGGTTCTTCTGTGTAATGCAGTGAAGCAGATGTGCCCCTAGTGGATGAGCACTAGTGGGTGTATCAGATCCTTTGCTATATATATTGTTCAAGAGTCAGACCTACCTGTAACCCTAATTGTTATGTAAAGGGTACAGGTCGACCCCACCTTAACGTGATTAATAATAAATATAAAATATAATTAATCTGGTCAATATTAATAATAATAATAAAGAATTATAATGTGATTTAGAGAGGTCGACCATGTTGAGCCAATAGACACTTCTATTGATAGAACCAGTCTAATATAAGTAAGGGAAGATTCCCCATTGTGGAATCATATCTTTCTTGTGAGTTTGGAAATTTCAGCAAGTACACTTCTTTGGGAAAAGGTGCGCACCTCTCTTGGGTGCTAGAGTTCTAGGGTTTAAAGCACCCTCTTGTGTGCTAAGGTCTTTCTTGGTGGTGAAGGTCTTTCTCTTGAAGAATATAGCAAAGGATTTGGTTGGGTTTTCTTCCCTTGTTGAGAAGGGTTTCCCAGGATACATTTTGTGTTCTTGTGCATGGTGTTTCTTCTTGTGATCTTGGTTGCTACAACATTTATGGTTATGGTTAAATGATAAAATGGAATAAACACCATGCTTAACCTAACACATTGAAAAATCAATAGTATTTCCTTCTTTAGGGGTTACTTATTTAGGTTTACCCATAGAAACAAACTCTTTAAGATGACAAATTGCATCATTATTTTCTACATGAGTGTTTATTATTCCATTCCTGTTGTACAAGATTTTTTTCTACTTCATTGTCTAGGGCTTACCTATTTATGTTTACCCATAGAAACAAGACCTTTTACAACTCTTCGAGAACTATTGAGTTGATGCCACTCTTCAAGCCCATGAATTGAGTCAAAATTGGTCCAATACATTTGATTAATAAATTTGTTGGGTTTTACCAAGTCTATTTTGCCTAATTTTTTGAGTGTGTATTCCCCAAATTTTGAATAGGCTGAATTATCATCGAGGTTTGCCAAGTTAACTAACCACGTTGGATTTGTTGAGTGATGTTAGGTTGGGTTTACTCCTATTTTTCGTTAGCTAGTTACTTCTCAATTCTAACATATTCCCTAAACACTCTCACATGGACATTGTCACTTGATGTATTTTTAAGTCCAATTTAACTAATTTGGTCATTTGTGGACATTAATATACCTTTTACTTTTTTTGTTTAAGACATCATTTTGTAGAGGAAGAATGTCCTAGTCTTGAGGATTGATTTGAAATTTATACCAAAAAGCAATTTTTTCCGAGGGAAACCTTGTCGACTTAATTACAAACCCTGCCCAATAGAGACATCGAATGAGGCATGCAATAGAAGCAACCAGCTCAAGAGGTCAACCTTGAGACCTCATGCATGAACCTCAAAGCACTCAATTACTCACCCTAGTCCACTAGGTTTAATATTCCTTTTGTATTGTGTAAAGAATGTCGTCTTTAATTATTGATAATTAGAGGCCCCCAGAAATATTAACAAATGCATGATCATTGTGAAGAGCCTTAAAGACAAAATAAAATCCAATGTGTTACAACAAAATTTAGCACCCCCAAATGATGTAAAGTCCAAATATCAAGGGCCTAGTTTTCTGCACATGGGAAGGCTACCCACTTTCACCACAATAGCTCTTCCTTACACTTTTGGTTGGCTCTTCTCCAACTCAAGAGTTAGCCTAAGCAAAACAAAAGGTTCTAGTAAAAGTGGAATAAATGAGTGATGTGGGAAAGGAATATGAAGGTAGAAACCCCAAGACCAAGTGCTTAATCACACCTTGGGTAAATGGAGTCATGGGAGCATAAGACCAAAAAGGACAAGTGTTGAGTCACCAAATTGCCATCCTTTTAACCATTATTTCCCATCTTTTTCCTTAACTTTTAATCATTTCTTACTTCTCGTAACCTTGTAGTAAGTCCATTTTCATGCTTTATGTGGGTTTAGGATCAAGATGTTTTCCAATGCATTTATTTTAGTACTTTAAGTGAATTTATGATTAAACATTAGAAAAATAACATGTTCTCACTTAACCTTGAAAGTTGGGTTAGTTTTGTGATGATTACAGGTCCAATTGGAGTTTGCAACCATGTTTATTTTTACCACATAACTCCAAATTCGAATTTCTTCTTCAACCATTGAAGATTTGTCATGGATTTGGATCATCATCAACTATCTTGGATATGGAAAGAATCTTAGACCACATACAAGATTAGTGTAATTTGTTTTGAATTATTAGCAAAAATCTTGTAATAATTTACTAGTTGGTTTTAAGTTTTTACTTATTAGTAAATGGTTGTAACCAAATGAGAGAAAAGTGGATCTGAATTTAATAGTTGTTTATCCTATTCTCAAAGCAAACTCATGTATAAATAAGAATGCCTTCTCCCTTCCAAGAGGACCCTTGGACCATATGTCCAAATTATGATGGAATAGAATAAAATTTTGATATTTCTCTTCACATACTTTGTCATTCTTTAGTCCTATTAATAGTATGCTTTGATTTAGTTTACAATGTTGTAGTTTAGTTCACTACCTTGTTTTTCGGAGAATTGAGCTCACTCCAAATGGATCATGGTAGTATTTTCATTTATGCAAGTTTGTTTTCCCTTTTTATCAAAGCATTGATTCATGGAAAGAGAAAGTCTCATCTATACCAAAAGATAACTTGGTGACAACAGGGTCTTAGTAAGCATGGTGGTGCTCAAGGACATGGCCATTGTTAGAATTGATTAAGATTGCTTTCGATTTCTGAAGTATGGTGTGTTTCATGTATTTCGTTTTTTAATATTCATTCATTGGATTATCTATATACCAAACGGAGCACTGTTGTATAAAAATTCAATTTGAACACAACCTAATTTACAGCCATGGTGGATATAAAGTAAGAAATATTCAATGATGGATGAAGTGTGGTGTGTTTCATTTCTGCAATTGATTTCATTTATCTTCACTCATTGAATTATGTTCTATATACCAGAACAGTTGTAGAGAGGTTCAGATCTTAAGAATCAAACACTCAACTACAACTTGATTTACAACAATTGTGGATATAGTAAGACACAATTTAATGATGGATTTGTCTTTTGTTCCATTTATTTCATGCAAATTGATTCTTAGTTACAAGAGAGCATCCACTCAAATTGTTATTTAACGAATTGAAAAGATTGTTGCATGAACACTCTAACTATCAAGAGCGAAATATTGTAACAATTTATAAATCTGCAACTCTTGTAGATTTCAATTCAAATGAACGATGTACTCTTGTATTGCTAGATAGTTAGTTAATTTGTGATTAAGAATCTTTCCTATTAGAGTGGAATCCGATCTTGCACATACAGTGTTTGCATCTCATAAGTTTACGTACCCCAGATTGATAATAAAATGTAACAGGAATTAAATCATATAATTTGACTGATAGCAAGTACATGAGAATTTAGGGCAATAGGGGCTGCGATGGATGCCACAAATCAACCTGAGCTTGCTACTTTATATAGTAGAAAATTATCTTGGAAGGCTATAGGTGCCAAAACTTAAGCATTTGTCATGAATTTGAGGTTATGTTAATCTAACAAAAATTTGGTTTATTATATGAAAGGTTCACATAGGAACAATAGAAATAAGAGGGGTAAATCCTCCCATTATTCTATCGAAATGACACATGGTTCATTATAAAGGCAATCACAACATGCTACAAGGTTTTCCTAATTCAAAATCAACACAAAATATCAATGCACAACAAAGCCTCACATCAAAAGAAAATATACCTCCAATTTTCCATTAGGCTCAAAGCATGTGGTATACAAATGAAATTCAAGGGGAGAGCTCCTCAATCGTCAAAATCACAACCATTACAATGGAGAGAGAGCTCCTTTTTACAGAGTGGGTCTCTTCTCTCATATAATAAATTATTATTATTCGCTAACTAACTCCATGACAAGTAAAACAAACATCACAATAATGTAGTTAGATCTCTCCTCAATCCATGGTTGGTCATTGTTACAACATGTGGACATTAGCCTTTTCAAGGCAATTCGCCCTCATAAAAAAATAGTAGTACTAGGTATCAAACAATGCTCAAGAAGGGGACACATCACCAAAAATAGGCATCAAACCAAGTCAAATGCCAAGTGTCCACATGGAATTTTCCCTACAAGAATGCATGCATACAAGATATAATAAAATAATTCCCCACATAGGAGGATGTGCTCCATAACAACCTCATCCAAAAATAGCAAGATGTCCACAAAATGCATGCAACAAATCCACATGTATGAATCCCAAGGAAACCAATTCCATCGATGAATGTGCAAAATGCTAAGTGGATGGAGTGCTACACAAGAAAAGATGCAGTCACCTCCTAAAACAATCCAAAAAATAGCAAGAAGAAACCTTCCACATGTGCACCCTCCAAGAATAATCTCCAAAAATAAAAAGAAGACCAAGTACAAGAGCATGCTAAGACACACATGTGACCCTCCTCATGTGCCACACGCCTTCCAATAATGACCTCCATAACCGCCTCAAATAAAGTAATGTATATAACAAATCAAAGAGGTGAGGGTGTTCTCCAATGAATGTCAATGTAGCTGAAATATCCATGCAATAAATATGAGAGCACCTCAGGGAGGTGCACCTAAGAAAAGTGTGCCATGTAACTACCTCAACCACTCATAAATAACAAAATACTTTCCAATGAAGTGTGCCCTAGGAGAATGTGCCAAGGTGGTTAGAAATTGTCAATAACATACTCCTCTATATGCCATGTCATAAATGTGTCCAACCTATTGAAGCTTTTGTAGCTTCGGGAGGTATTCCCACTAGGGGCCATGGTGTCAGGCATGTGGGAATATTTGTTGGCACCAAATAACTCTTTCATTTCAATGAAAACACCTTTGGAATGAAGCTAGGGCTTCATGGGCTTGGTGATGGGATTTGTGGGTTTGTGTGTGAGTGTCACCCACAAACGGGATTAAAATATTCTAATTAAATGTTGAGTTTAGAAGGGGTACCTAAACTCACTCATTAGACTCCTATATAAGGAGAGGAGGGATTGTGACAAATATCATTGTGTCATTATTGAATTGGCATAAGTGAGAGTTCACTTGTGTTAGGATCTTGGAAATTTCAGCAAGAGAAATTCTGCAATTTTGGCAATCTGGCCTAGGGTTTCTTGAAAAACAATTATTTTTGTTTTCGGCCAAGGAAGGCTTCTTTTCCAGCCAAGCGAGGTCACACGTGTGAGGAGGAGAGGAGCAACAACCGCACGTGTGGGAGAAGTACAAACATACGTGTGAGGACAGGATGCACGTGTCAAGCAGTCGTACAACTCGCATGTGTGAGCAGAAAAATACAAACAAGTCGTATTGTGCGGACAAGTTCGCACGTGTAAGCAGATAGGTACAAGTCTGCACATGTGGGAGAGGCAAAACAGGTCCGCACATGTGGAATTTTCTGGGCATGTGTGCAGGACCGTACAGCTGACGTCAGTAGACCATACAGGTGGCAGTTGTAATAGATTTGCAAATTGAAATTATCACGAGATTTTGTTGAGGTTGGTTGCTGAAGTTTATGGTTTTGCGAGCACTGGTTTTGTCCTCTGTTTTGGTGATTTTGTCACTATGGCGAAGGCTCATTTTTCCTTTAGAAAAATTCTGAATTTGACATTTAAAGAAGATAAAATTTTGTGTCTTAAGTGTGTGAATGATTTATCTCTAATCTTTTTGTTTCCGTTGTTGTAATTTTTCATCAATAAATTCAGTGTAGAATTGTTCAATGATAACAACTAGGGTTTGTTGTTTAGTCACTTGGAAGTAATTCTAAGATCTAAAATTAGTTGCATAGAGTTGCATGTGAAAATTGACATGGTATCAAAGTTGAGGCTTTGAAGGAAGAGCAGGAGTCATCTCTTGAGACACTTTAGCTACTCAATTGGAGGTACAACAGAATTGTTGTAGCAGAGTTTTTTGTTTTGTTTTGGGAAGGTCAAAATGGTGAACACATTGAACATTTTGGACAGGTTGGAAGGGGCAACTAACTTCCAAGCTTGGAAGCCTAGGGTTCTTCTTCTGTTGGAGGAGAATGACCTCAAAGGATATGTTGAGGGTGTGGCTGCAAGTCCTATTGATCCGCAGGAATTGGCAGCTCATAAGCAAAAGGAAGTAAAGGCCAAGCAGGTGTTGCTAGAATTCGTGAAGGATCACCTGATTCCTCACATTGTTGAGAAGAAGTTTGCCAAGGAAATGTATGATGCTTTGGTGGGTCTATACCAAAACGGGAATACATGAAAGAAGTTATATTTGAAGCACCAACTTCAAGTTATTAAGATGGCCAGTGAGGGCACAATTGTGAACTATCTTATGAATATTACTCAGATCCGAGATCAGCGTGCAACGATTAGTGAGACAGTTGAGGATGTTGAGTTGGTGAATGTAGCATTGAGAGGTCTTCCCGGGTCTTGGGAACCATTTGTGCAGTGGATCTATGCATGAGAGAAGTTGCCAGACTTTGACAAACTATGGATCGATTGTATCCAGGAGGAGACTCTGTTAGAATCAAGGAATGGCTTTTAGAGGAGCAGCAATGATGAGAATCATGCTCTTGTTTCCCGCACTAGGAAGAGTAGAGGAGGTTCTCCAGAACCTAGGAGGAAGAAGGACTTGAGCAAGGTCAAGTGCTTTTCTTGTCGTGATTATGGTCATTATGCTTCAGTGTCCACTACGGAGGAAAGGGTGAAGAAGGTAGCAGGCATCAACAACATAGGTTGATGAGGTTGCAGATAGACTCCAGAGGGAGTTCTTATTAGTTTCTACTCTTTCTGGTACAGTCTCGTGTGATGGAGCTTGGTTGGCGGATAGCGGAGCCTCTTTCCATATGACAGGTGCACAAGAGTTGTTCGAGAGTATTACAAACACTGACTCGGATATGTGTGTAGAGCTTGGTATGGGGACCAGGCATGTAGTACAAGGAACTGGGATAGTACGGTTCAAATTGGAGTCAAGAGAGATGTTGAGGGTGACTAATGTGTTATGGGCGCCAGAACTCGGGAGGAGTTTACTCTCAATCTCAGAGTTTGCTCTCAATCTCGGAGATTGAGAAGAAGGGCTACCATATATTGTTTCGAGATGGACAGGTGTTATTTCTGCCAAGAGGATCTAGCTTCAAGTCAGTAGTAGTTCTTGGAGTTAGAGAGGGCAACCTATACAAGTTGAAGGGCCAGCCTATATGAGCTATTGGTAGCAGTAGTAGACGTACAAAGGACAGGGAGCAGGTGGCTCCACAGGCTATACAGGTTCAAAGAGAACGGGTGGCTCGAGTGGTTGAACCGGATCAAAGGGAGTCGGCCCTCAAGATTCGGTGGGGAGGAGCAACCTCTCAAGATTGTTAAGAGGAAGTCAAATGTCAAATGGAGTATGCAGACTAAGAGGGAGCCTGATCTCAGAGGGAGATAGTGGGCTTAGAGAGAGTTAGCCATTTAGAAAAGTTCCCCCTCAGGTGGGAGAGAGACATCTTCCAAGACTGATAAGAAGGTGTTATGGGTCGATGAGGCCAGGCGGGAGGCTTCTAGGAGCCGCATGTCGTTCCAGGAGGATCCATGCTTTTCAACAGTCTAGTTTCTTTGACAGAAGAGGCAGCCAATCAAGAGGATTAGAGAGCAGAATTTGCTTATGTGACAGAGGGAGCAGCCAATCAGGAGGATTGGAGAGAAAGATTTGCTTCGGTGACATAGAGAGCAGTGGAATAGGAGGATTGAAGTGCAGTGACGGTAGCACATCTAGTGCAGGGGACTGAGTCACTTCCAGTATAGGAGACAGAGGTACATCCAAATGTTGGAGGATAATATACCTCCCTCGCTAAGAGGAAGTGTTGAAGCTTTTAGAGCTTTGGAAAGTATTCCCACTAGGGGCCATGGTGTCAGGCATGTGGGAATCTTCGTTGACACCAGATTACTCTTTCGTTTCAGTGAAAACGCCCTTGGGATAAAGCTAGGGCTTCATGGGCTTGGTGATGGGGTTTGTGGGTGTCACACCCACAAAGAGGATTAAAATATTCTAACTAAAATTTGAGTTAGAAGGGGTGCTTAAACTCACTCATTAGACTCCTATATAAGGAGAGGAGAAATTGTGACAAATATCATTGTGTCATTATGGAGTTAGCATAAATCAGAGTGCACTTGTGCTAGGAGCTTGAAAATTTCAGCAAGGGAAATTCTGCAATTTTGGCAATCTGGCCTAGGGTTTCTTGGAAAATTTATGTTTTTGTTTTCAACCAAGGAAAGCTTCTTTTCCAACCAAGGGAGGTCACACGTGTGAGGAGGATAGGAGCAGCAAGCCGCATGTCTGGGAGAGCAAGTTGTGCAGGCCGCACATGTGAATCGGTTGTACAACTCACACATGTTAGCGTAACAGTACGGACATGACACATTGTACGAAAAAGTTTGCACGTGTGAGCAGACAGGTACAGGTCTACACACATGGGAAAGGCAGAACAGGTCTGCAGGTGTGTTATTTTCTAAGCAAGTCCATACCGCTGACATCAGCAGGCCATACAGGTGGAAGTTGCAGTAGATTTGAAAATTGGAATTATCTCGGGATTTTGCTGAGGTTGGTTGCTGAATTTTCTAGTTTTGTGAAGACTAGTTATGTCCTTTGTTTTGGTGATTTTGTCACTATGGAGAAGGCTAATTTTACTTTCAGAAAAATTCAGAATTTTACATTTACCTAACATATAATTTTGTGTCTCAAGTGTGTGGATGATTTATCTTTGATCTTGTTTCCGTTGTAATTTTTTGTCAATAATTTCAGTGTAGAATTGTTCAGTGATAACAGCTAGGGTTTGTTGTTTGGTCACTTGGAAGTAATTCTCAGATCTGAAATTAGTTGCATAGAGTTGCATATGAGAATTGACACAACCAACCCAAGAGAGTGTGCCCTAGAGAAGTGTGTCAACCTCACTAAGAAACAAATAAAATATTGCATGCCTTAAAAACTATGCCCAAGAAGGGGGGCGCACCACTAGAAAGCTTCAACTAACTTCAACTAGCCACTCCAAGTGTGAAAAGGAAGTCAATAAAGTAGGGTACCCAATCTATTAACCTTAATTTGGATAATTCAGATTAATTTAACCATTGAATAGTTAAATTAACCTCAACATGTGTGCACAAAGGTTAATGCTGAAATAAAACCATAGTCCCCCTCAAATTAGTCACCAACTAATTAAATCACCATGAACATGTGTGTCAATAACGAGTGCACTCTGTTGAAATTTGGTTGCTTGGAGGTACTTCTGCATTGCCAGCGCTCAACATGCAGAAGTGACCAAGCAAATTTTCTCCTAGTGACTTTATAATGTGTTTTTATAAAGTGATTTTATAAAGTTGGGTCTTTTAATTTTTTAATGTAAAAGTGACTTTATGATGTTATGGGTTGCTTTAATGAATTAAGTGACCTCAACGAATGATTAAGTCGTGACCGTTGATCTCAAGGGAAAGTGAAGAGGCACTCAAGGGAGATCAAGGGTTAGGAGAGTTACATTTCGAAATTGTTTGAAGGCAGTTCATTAGGAGGAGGGAGCACTTTTTTAGGAGAGCAAGTGGGAAAGTGAAGGGGCACGAATCCCAAGGAGAGTTTCTTTGCTTGGAGGAAGAGATTTTCAGCAGCTAGAGTTGGCACGCATCCATAGGGGGATTGGCACACATTTCTAGACAAGTTTCAGCATTGGAGGAGGTTGTACGGATTGAAGGAGGCCGTACAACATTTATTTGTTGGGTTTTGCAGCTACAGCAAGCACAGAAATCGTGGTTGAGTTTTGGCACAGATTTCAAGGTGTTTTACTGCTGCAAATATACCCCTACAACTAGGTACAGTTCTGTGCTTTTTCTGGGCACATAAATCGAGACATATTTCTGCCGTTTAATGACTGGACAGTCTGTACTTTTGGTCAGGAAATCTGGTTCAGGTTTCAAGACTGTGTTGTACAAAAATTATGTGAAATTTATGCTCAGATAGGGTAAAAGTACAGCTTGTTAAATGTTGATTGTAAACTGTTGATGTACTCAGAATTTTTCCTTAAGCTGAATAAAGAAACATTCTTCTCAAATCTGTCAAATTTTCTAAATATTTCTCCAAGTGTTTATGCATAGATTTTTGTGCCAAATGAGGGTTACAGCGTGCTGATATATGAGTTATTTCCGCTGCTATTTTATTTCAGAACTAGTCTATTAGTGTTTATGTTCATAAAGAACAGTTGTATGGTTGTTGTATATTTATAGGAGGCTGAAATCTAATGTAGACTAAGTGTATGCTGAAATGAGATGTATTTCAACATGGTATCAGAGCAGGTGCTCTGAAGTTCAGTGGGCAGCATTTGGCACTTGGGACAACAAGCGATTTGCTGGTGTATTTGCTTGAAGAAGGCGGAAAAGATTCTTTGTCAAGTGGACAAAGATGTCTTCCAGCATCAGATTTGAAGATAGGTTGGAGGGGATCTCCAACTACCTGCAGTGGAAGGTTAGAATCAGCAGTGTTCTCAAGGAGAACAAATTGTGGTCGTTTGTGAACACCATTGTGCCTGTACCTGCTTTAGATCCCATAGCTCTTGATGTTCATGAGGTGAAGGAAGCCAAGACTCAGAGAATCATCTTGGATGAGGTCAAAGACCACCTTATTCCACACTTGGCTGAGAAGAAGACAACCAATGAAATGTGAGATGCATTGAAAGGCTTGTATGAGGCTAAGAACGAGAACCGGAAAATGGTTCTCCGGTACAAGCTCCATGGAGCTAGGATGGTCAAAGGAGAGAGTGTGGCTAGATACCTCACCTGGGTTGCACAGGGGAAGGACGAGTTGGCAGCTGTTGGAGAAGTCATTCCTAACTCAAAGTTGGTGTGAATAGCCCTCAAAGGCTTCACCAAGGAGTGGGAGGTTTTCGTCAAGTGTGTGGTAGGGAGAGAGAAGCTCCCTGACTGGAGCAGACTGTGGGATGATTTTACACAGGAGGAGATCCGGGAGGGATCTTAGGAAAAGGCATTGGATGGTGCGGACGACAAGAACGTTGCTCTTGTGGTAAAGGGCAATGAGAAGAAGGAGGACATGAGCAAGGTGAAACGCTTTGCATGTCACAAGATTGGCCACTATGCTAGTCAATGTCCGAACAAGAAGAAGAAGAAATCGAAACCAGAGATGTCAACCTTAGCAGAGGTTGTAGAGTTTGTTGAGTGATATGAGTGGGAGTTCTTTCTCATGACTAGTCCCGTGGGCAGTGGGTGCCTAGCGTTCGAGGACATTGAGTCTTGGTTTGTGGACAATGGAGCTTCTCGGCACATGACTGGGTTGAGGTCAGTTTTCCTCGATCTTACAGAGATTGACTCAAACTGCAGAGTGAATTGTGGAGCCGACCCACAACTTGTAGTAAAGGGGGTTGGAAGGGTGAGATTCCAACTAGAGTCAGGAAGTCTTATGAAGGTTGTCGAGGTGTTATATATTCCAGAGTTGACTGTTAATTTGCTCTCAGTGTTAGCTTTGGATGAGAGTGGATTTGGAGTTGTCTTCTACGATGGACATGTGTTTTTATATCCTATACGAGCAACTGCTGACACAACAGTAATGCTTGGTGTCAAGTATGAGGGCCTGTACAGGTTATTGGGTAGACCTATGTTGGGGTCCAGTGGATTTCTAGACTCAAATTCGATGTCGGAGAGTTGGCAAGTAGCACGAGAGAGAGAGTTGATACGAGGGACTCAGTCTTCTTCTAGGACTCTCAAAGGACTCAACAGGGATGAGTCAACACAGATGAATGCTCAGGAGAGTGTGCAGTTTCCTAGGAACATGTCTTCAGTTCATGGTACAACAAAGGTAGCAACAGAGGCTTCCAGTGCAGTGGGAGTAGTGGCTTCATGTTCAGAGGGAGCAGAGACTTCTAGTACAGAGGGAGCAGCTATGGCAATTGATGAGATGGAAACAGATATTGGTGGTGATACCAGAAGTACCTCTCTCGCTAAGAGGGAGTGTTGAAATTTGGTAGCTTGGAGGTACTTTTGCATTGGTAGCACTAAGCATGCGGAAGTGACCAAGCAAATTTTCTCCTAGTGACTTTATAATGTGTTTTTATAAAGTGATTTTATAAAGTTGGGTCTTTTAAGTTTTTAATGTAAAAATGACTTTATGATGTTATGGGTCACTTTAATGACTTAAGTGACCTCAACGAATGATTAAGTCGTGACCACTGATCTGAAGGGAAAGTGAAGAGTCACTCAAGGGAGACCAAGGGTTAGGAGAGTTACATTTCGAAATTGTTTAAATGCAACTCATTAGGAGAAGGAGGGCACACTTTTTGAGGAGAACAAGTGAGAAAGTGAAGGGGCACGAATCCCAAGGAGAGTTTCTTTGCTTGGAGGAAGATAGTTTCAGCAGCTAGAGTGGGCATGCATCCCTAGGGGGATTGGCACACATTTCTAGACAAGTTTCAACATTGGAGGAGGCCGTACAGTACGGATTGAAAGAGGTCGTACAACATTTATTTGCTGGGTTTTGCAGCTACAGCAAGCACAGAAATCGTGGCTGAGTTTTGGCACGGATTTCAAGGTGTTTTACTGCTGCAAATAAATCCGTACAGCTAGGTACAGTTCTGTACTTTTTCTGGGGACATAAATTGAGACATATTTCTGCTGTTTAATGACTGAACAGTCCGTACTTTTGGTCAGGAAATCTGGTTCAGATTTCAAGACTGTTGTACAGAAATTGTGTGAAATTTCTGCTCAGATAGGGTTAAAGTACAGCTTGTTAAATGCTGATTGTAAACTGCTGATGTAATCAGAATTTTTCCTTAAGCTGAATAAAGAGACATTCTTCTCAAATCTGTCCAATTTTCTGAATATTTCTCCAAGTGTTTATGCACAGATTTTTTGACAAATGAGGGTTACAGCCTGCTGATATATGAGTTATTTCCGCTGCTATTTTATTTCAGAACTAGTCTATTAGTGTTTCTGTTAATTAAGAACAGTTGTATGGCTGTTGTATCTTTATAGGAGGCTGAAATCTAATGTAGACTAAGTGTATGCTGAAATGAGATGTACTTCAACACACTCTAATAAAGTGATGTACCATGTAAATAAAAGATGTTCTCCCTAGCAAAGCTCCACCATAATGACAACAAAACATAAAGTTTACCCAAAGGTGCACCACCACCAGGGGATTATTACATCAAAAATCACCATCTAACCTTTGGAAAAGGTTATATCACCATCAAAACATGTGTAGTACCCCCTTTCTAACTCAAACTTAGGAAATAACATATCAATGAGGGCATTAACATCATGAAATGCATTCCACCCTAGGTATTGTTTAGAAAATGTTACACCATAAGTCAAATCACCTAGGAAAATCCCACAAAGGCAACATGAATCATCCCACTGACCCATCCAACCATCAAGCATGTTCTCATTACACATCCAACACATAAGGCCCATGTAGAACACCCCCTCCTAGCGACACCAACATCATACCACATCATCATACAAAAGTCACTAGGAAACTCCAACAATCATGAAACATATATCTCCAAACAACATCATCATCTATCCCCTTGGGGGGCTAGAACCGTCATCCATATCCAAGATAAGCATATCTATCAAACCACCAAAACAAGATAGTATGCTCCACATCCATCAAAAATGCAACCATGGGGTGATCAACAAGGAAAGCACATGTGCAAAGACCACCAAGAAGCAAGCACAATCATCCAACCAAGGAGAAGTGAAGCTCCCCCAACCACAGGCCTCCATCGAATGATCCAATGCAATGAAGAGAACGGGGCTCCATGAAGATGAATCCCCCCAAGTCGATCCAAAAACTCCAAGGACCAACATCAAATCTCTATCAATTTGATGAAAATCACAAGGTGGAACCTGATACAATATGAGGTGTAACACAATGTAAAGGAGAATCCATCACTATTAAGGGGTACATCAACAGCCCAACCCTTAGGGCTATTATTACTAAATTGATTTATTACTTGTGACTCCACATGTATTCTCTCTTGGGATCTAGTTATGACATCCCCTTAACAATTTWATCCCAATTAAAAGCTTTGATAGCATGCCCGCATTTCCTAGGTGCATACAATGCCTGCTAATGGGTACTTCAAATGATTAAAATAAGGATCTAGKTTTTTTTTCCTTTCTTTGCCTATAAAAAGGAAAAATTTCTAAAAAAACAAGACTCGAAACTTTAAAAACACTAGATTAAGCCTTCTGTAAGGACTTCCATGTTAAGCTGCTCTTTAAAATGGAGATGATTCAACTTGTGATCCTGCAGCCGGCCTGTCAATCTAAAAAAACAAGACTCGAAACTTTAAAAACACTAGATTAAGCCTTCTGCAAGGACTTCCATGTTAAGCTTCTCTTTAAAATGGAGATGATTCAACTTGTGATGCTGCAGCCGGCCTGTCAATCTAAAAAAACAAGACTCGAAACTTTAAAAACACTAGATTAAGCCTTCTGCAAGGACTTCCATGTTAAGCTGTTGTTTAAAATGGAGATGATTCAACTTGTGATGCTGCAAGCCAGCCTGTCAATCTAAAAAAACAAGATTCAGAACCTTAAAAACACTAAATTAAGCCTTCTGCGAGGACTTCATGTTAAGCTGTTGTTTAAAATGGAGATGATTCAACTTGTGATGCTACAGCCGGCCTGTCAGTCTTGGCACTGAAAGTGAAGACTGGACCAACTAGCCAAAGGAGATTTAGCAAATATAATATATCTCATATCTAGCATACATGGTAACGAAGATGGAAATTGCTGATCTCAGAGGTTTAAAACAGCTGTAATGCAAATGAGCATAGGCTGAATCAATTTTGGAATAGAAGTGGCTTAATCTGCATCAAACACCAGATGAACAGGAAAAGATCCATGCCATCTTCTGTTGGTTTTTCTGTAGCAGCACCAAAAATGGAGAAAAAATGCAGGGAAGCAATCTAGATATGGAAGAGTTGGAAATCCCTAATAGAGCAACTGACATAATATAGTTGATTTTCTCAGACATAGAAAAAGTGGATTACAGGTGTGAGCTGAAACAGGGAAATAAGGAAATAAAGAGCGGAAAAAAAAATGGAATCCAGTGTGCAGAGACCTCATCCCAAGATCTGATGCAAACTGACATGAACGAGAGGTGGAGCAAGATGTGAACTTGTCTCAAAGTTCAATATATTTTCTGAAAAAGTAGGTACTTCAAGGAAAGCTGTCTGCAGCTCCAAAGCTAAAGTTATGAGCATGGAATGTGGTTAATGAGGGTAAAGTTCTTATCCATCCTCATCATTTCACTGAGAGAAGCAAGGTGCACTCCACAGGAACGTAAATGAGATGTGTCACTGTAGAATAGTACTCATGACTCTAGATGTATGATTTCTTGGACTCTAATAAGATTCCCTTAACAAGCACTTTTTCTTCCAGATAAGACTTGCAATAAAACAAGACTAAGCTTGGAGCTGACCTGACAAGACTAACATGGCAGTGAAAGAGAACTGACAGACACAGACTAAGGGCCAACAAAACCAAGGAGATCTAGCATGCTGTCCATATGGGCCAACCATCCTGTCATGAACGGAATGAATAAACATAGAATCCACAGGAAAGAAGATAGCAAGAGCTAATCTCAAAGATCTAGAACACTTATGATTCCATTATTATAGGCCGACTTGATTTTGTTGGAAAAAGTGCCTTAATCTGCAATGAACACCGCACAAGCAGGAATAGATCCATGCTGTCTGCCATTGGTTTGACTGTAGCAGCCTAGTTGAACCCACATTAAACATCATGAATAAAATAACAATAATAAAATAAATTAGACTGTAATAGGTTGTCAGTGCAAAATGAAGGGCAGCAATCTAGATATGGCAATATTGGTAATATAAAATTCAACTGTGATAGTTTTCCACTGCAAAATGCATGGAATCAATCTATGGAACGCTGGAAATCCCCATTCAACCAACAGACATACTATTGTTAGCTTCTTTAGACTTGGAGGAATTGGATTATGGCAGTGAGTGAAATTAACCAAAATAAATAAATAAACTTAAACTGTAATCCAACGTGCAGGTGGGTTGATCTCAAGCTCTGATACAAATTGATCTGGGCCAGAGGTGGAAAAAGGTGAAAAGAGTTAAATAAGTCATCTTGGTGAGCCAAAGATGACCAAACTTGCTCTTAAGAATTGAAAAGCATAGTCTCAACAAAATCTGGCAGAATCTACAGCCAAAGTTGAACTCCCTCATCAGAATCTACAGCCAAAGTTGAACAAAATCTGGCAGAATGAGTGACCCTGCATCAGAGCATCACATGGCACCTCCTAGTGTACTGGGGAATATATATTAAGTATTCATCAGAATTGAGGTTCAATCACTATCTCATTCAATCAACTAACCTTTAGTACAGTATATTGCAGTATAAAATATCTCGTTAGAATCTGGATAAAGCACAAACCTTTTTATAAGATAATAGTGTAATTGCAGACATTGCAAAAGAGGACAAATAAGCATTGCAGCAGTTATCGATCTATTTTATCACTGGCTAGCTTTAACTTATGTTGAACGCTTTCGTGTGATTTTACTATTTTAATTACCACATATTGCAGAACAGTTGAGGCTGGTTGATTTCTAAATGAATAAAATCTACTTAACAAACAATATGTGTCAGAACTGGCAAAACACCAAAATACAAAATATTGACTGCCTTCAAACAAAAGATGTAATTTGTATCAGAGTTGATGAAGAATTCAGAAAAAACTATGAACAACTATTACAACAAAACCAATTAGTTTGCTAAACGTGATAGCAGCTTTCCAACTGATGTTAATTTTTCAAGCACAACCTATTCCTACCAAAACTCTGATATGAGGTAATTCCAAATAAACGTATATCCTACTCTGCATCTTAGGTCAAGACAAATCCATCACTCCGAGTAAACCCATTAGATCATGAATATTGAGGTTCACTTCTGTTGGTAGTACGCTATTTCATTTTGTTCTACCTCAAGAGTATTACTTCTTTTGCACCTACTGCATGCTTTAGAAGTATCATTGGCTCCAGTTTTGAGCAACACAACTTGATTAGTTTCAACTCTGCCAAACCTAATCTTTTAGTCATGGTTGTTGTTCCTGTCATGCAATACTACCACATTACATATCTTGACTGTGTTGTAACGAATGGTACTTGTACTTCAGGGCTCAACTAGAGATAGGGCACAGATAATTCAATGGTATAAGAGGGCATTAAAAACCAAATCACCAGTATGAGAGGGAATTAAGAACCCAATCACCCAGAAAGAAAAGAAGCAAGTATTCATCAGCACAACATGCAATAACAAAATTGAGCTCACATGTCTTCTCGTTGGAAATTTTAATATGGAAGAAACAAAATCAGGGACAAACTAAAGATGGGGCAAAGGTACTTCAACAGTATTGTGAGGACAATAAAAACAAATCAGCAGTACGAGAGGGAATTAAACACCCAATCACCCTTAAAGAAAGGCAAAATGTATTCATCAAACAAGAAATAATTACTGAAATGAAACTCAAAAATCTTCACAGGAAAATTTAATATGGCAGAAACAAATTCTCTATTTTATAGCAGAGACCAAGGCATTTTTTTCTTTAAATAAAATAACATAAAATTATCATGCACTCACCTTTGTGCCTCTTCCAATTCTACCACGACCTCTAGAGACTGAAGGTGATGGCATATCAACACGCCTCTCTCTCTCTCTGATGCGTCCCCTCTCTCTTGCCCTATCAGCCAAGTTAATGGTGGTATTCCTTGTAGCAGGGCGTGCTGTTTCCTCTACTGATTCACTAGATGAGACTATCATATCACCCTTGCACTTTTCTTCAATAGTTACAACATCAGATGCATTAACAGCAGGGACCTGCAGAACATGTTGATCCAATGCTGTGTCAGAGCTATTAATTGTTGGAACCTCCTGAGAACTTTGACCTGATGCTGCTGCATAAGAGACATTCACAGGATTCTGCTGAGATGTTTGATCCAAGTCGGCATCCTGTTGATCTGGAAATTCTGCAATCTCTTCAGATGGAAAGCCCAGTTCCTGTGTCAAGCCTTCACTATGTATTTCACGCTTATCCTCATCCTCAATATCTCCCTCTTCAACCATATCAACAGAAATTTCTCCCTCTTCAGTATCTGGAGGTACATCTGATATTTGACCACTTTCGACAGCTTCTAGAGAGCTATTACTCACAGTATTTTTGTCATTTTCAGTATCCAGGCCAATGGACTGGGCTGCTTCAGCCTCAGATTTAACGACAGGAGCACTTGGATCAGCATTATTAACTGAATCCACAATTAGTATACCTGTATCTTGTTGCTTACCGATGTCATCACCTCCAGAAGGAATCTCAACAGATGAGAAAGTCATGGCAGAAGATTCCAGCTTGTTTGATTGTTGCATCTTACTGTCTTCCACCACATCTTCCAGCTGTGCAGGAGACTCATGTTTCTCTAAGGCTTCACTAGAGTCATCCACAGCGACCTGATATCCACTTATCTGAATGGTTTCTTCCACTTCCCTTACTTTTTCTGTAGAGACTAATGGGTTCTCTGACTCATTCGATTCCTGCACTGCAGGTTTAGCCTCTGCTGATCCCTTCACATCAGTAAGTGGTTGTTTCTCAAATTTTGAATCATCTACCCTAGCTATGCGAGGCCGTTTCGAGATAGGATCTTCTACTTCTAGATTCGTTGTGCCACCATTAACTCTCTCAGACAATTCCTTTGCTCCATCTTTCATCTCTGGTTCATTCACATCATCTCTTTCTTCTGGTTCCTGTGTGATCTCCATATGAGAAGCATTTTCTATGTTTTCGAATGCAGGATTACTCTGTTCAGCTAACTCTTCCTGCAAGTCCATACCTCTTGCCTTCTTTTGAAGTGGTGCTAATTCCGACTTATATCCTTGTTCAGTAGATTCTTCTTGTACATCAGGAAGAGAGGTAGAGGCAACGCGTTTTCGAATACCAGATGTTACTGGAACTGTTACGGTAATGGATGGCAAACTTGTAATGGATTCTCCTAATGAAGCAGAGGAGATGGTTAGAGGGACACCTCCTTGAGTTTCTGCTTCTAAAGACATTCCACCCTTCACGTCCTCAGCAATGTCAGCATCCATTTCAGATACATCAGCTTCCACTGTGGAATCTTGTTGATTAGTAGGTTCAATTCGAGGTCGAATTATCTTCCTGCTAGTTTTTCGAGATTTCTGTATTTGGAATTGAAGAGATAGTTAACAAATTGACTTGCACACTAAAATATAAGCATCTAAAAAGTATTTAAACACAAAAACTAGAGCACATACAAACACAAATAACTAGTCACTGGTCTTACCTCTTTCTCTTCTAACATGGTTTTGTACTGTTGAATCCTTTGATCTTTCTCATCGGTACTTTTAACCGAGGGAACAACAGTGATTCCGCCTGATCCATGGGTAAAATGTTGAGATGTGGGATTTGTAGTTAATGCTTGCCGATGTATCTGTCGAACAGCAGTTATAGTAGTCGCAGTGACAGGTGCAGCACTAGAGACAGCTGCTGAACTAATTGCAGATGTACTACCAGTAGTTTGGTTCACTTTCCCAGAAGGTATAGAAACTGCATTTGGAGTATTCCCTGAAGTAGAAGGAATGCAAGAAAAAACATCCCCTGCCCCAATAGGTGCCTCAAATGAAGGTGGAGCATCCATAGTGCTAGAACGAATCGTAGAGATATCTGTGGCCACTAAGTTTGATATCTCTTCAAGATGATCTACTGCAGAAAAATAACTTACAGCCTTTTCATCTAAAGCTGTAATCTCACCAGAGGTTGAACCACTTTTCTGATAATGAAGAATTGAGTAAAATAGCTATTGTTAGATAGAATTGAATTTAACACCCAAAAGCAGTTCTTATACCCAGAACATTAATAGACAAGAGATAACTATCAAGAACATAGGGCAGGAAAAGAGTATCTGAAGTAATCATAAAGATCTGAGACTAATAAATCTGAGCAACAAAAGCAGCTCGTCACAGAGCAGATTCTTCACATCTATAAAATTATTTTTTCCACAAACAGAATCAATGCCTGTTCAATGAGTTCAACATATAACCACAAGAAAAAGGTGAAACAGGTGATCACTGAAATTGAAATGAATCACAAAATCTATAACCATCATAATATTTCATAACAAAGACCAAACATATCCTTGTTCAAGAAAGAAAGTCCATGCAAAAAAGCTAAAAATCCAAAGATGGCAATTCTTTATCTCAAATATGATTTTATGTGAAAAAACATAAGTATTTGTAAATGGCAACCCTGTTGGAATGTTGGCATATTTCATGTAATCTTAACTCGGTCCAAGCAGTTAGAACCACATTGGTGGTTACTAGGTGGGCTTTGTGATCCCACCGTCCCACACTTACAGGTTTGGGGGACAACTAACTAACCCCTACTCCTATATATATTCAAGGCCTTGCCTCATTTGTAAATTGTAAGACTTGAAGATGTACCCTATTTTGTTTGTTAAGCTTGCTCACTCGTTGTTGGTCTATCCCCCACCCATTATCAGACCAACCCAAAGTAGGTGTGGTGGGCGAACAGCCCCCTTCCCTAGGATAGTGCTCTCCTTGTCGGTGCTATACAAAATGCAACCACTCTTTCTGATGCTTAGGTCAGGTAACCCGGGCAGGTTAGGTGAACATTCTCATTGGTTATGTAACCATATCTGAGAAATTGTTGAGAGTGATATTTATTTGTCAGAAGGTTCTCCACTATTAGGCTAATCTTTATTTTATCATGTTTTGATTATTGATTCGTGGGTTTAATAAGAATGTTTTCTAACATGGTATCAGAAAGAACAATTCCTGGAATGGGCACATTCAAACAGCACCTTGCATGCTTTGAGCCATAACTTTAGCTAGGGGTATCCAAATTCTGTGAGACTTGAGGGGTTGGAAAGAAGGCAAGTCATACTATATCTTGTCAAAATTTCAGCAGCAGAGGCCAGAGAAGAGCAAAGTCAAAGTCTGTACAGATAAGGGTTTTTTCCCAGTCCAAAAACTGCACTTAAACTATCAGGGTTCAGTAAATTGAACATATTTGAAAATTGTGTTACTGCCTGAAAATGCATGGTTCATTTTGCATTTTCGAAGGCATTATTTTCAGCAGCACTATACCAGGAGATGTGAAACTTCGGAATTTGGTATGAGTCATGAGTATTGTATAGGATATCTGGCTCAAGCATCATCTTATTTATCATAGAAGAGATAGTGATGGAGATCCATGTGATACCTTTCTTTCACATGATGGAGGATGTTTACATGTTTGGAGGTGTGGTTTGTTGTTTAGTTCACATATTTGGAGGCACTATTGCAAATGTGGCAATAGTTCACCATTTGGGGCACTTGTCTACATATTTTGATGCATGTTTTTCATTGGAGAATGCCTTTGGGGTGTCTTGACAGTTCTCAATGCATGAGTTACAGATTTGGAGGCATTTCTCACCACCACGGTGTTATTTCACATTGTACAGGGCATATTCTACATATTTCAAGGTACAGTGTGTACCTTGGTCACATGCTTAAGCAAAGAATCGGTAGATAGTGAAATCTTAGAGGAGCACCTTAATTTTAGGATGCTCCAAGCTTCTTTTATATGGGAATCTTGGAGAATGTGCATGCATGAAAAAATGCCCTCACGGTATGTTATACTCGGTAAAAATGTTCATTTAGGAATTCATTCACTTTTCTAGAGGAGTGTTCCACATTTAGTTGCACATTTAGCAAGATTACACACATAAAGAAGAGCACCCACTTTATAAGGTGTTATGGCATACTTGATGGTCAAAGCATCAACATGGGGCACCCTACAATAGAAGGTTGGCACATGGCATCTAAGCAGCTCTCCAAGGTCAAATGCACATTTTAGAGGAACACCCTTCATTGGAAGAGTATATATTGACTCATTGACTATCCTAGATGGTCTAATGCATGGAATCAACACAAGAATAAAGGAGAGTCCCACCTTTCGAGCAATTTATGACATAATTCATGGTGAAAGGAGGTGTTATGGCAACGTTTGAGGGAGTGTTTCACTTATGGGATTGACACATGGCAGCAAGGAACACTTACCCCAAATCTAAAGAAGCCCCAAAATTAGGACCACCTTGCAGGAGAGGACATGTCCTTGTGGACCTATTTCATCCCTTCTTTCATGAATTTCTTCACCCACAATGAGGAGCACCATACTCCAAGTATTCTACAACCTTCTAGAGTATTCTATATAAAAATAATTCCTTCTAGAGTATTATATATAAAAAGAATTCCTCTCACTTGAAAGGTAGAAGTTCAATAGGAGGAAAATCCCCCTAAGGCCAACAACTTTGTAACTGCAGGTGAAGGGAGGAAGGGTTGTTTTTTCTTATATCTAAGCATAGTATTGCTTCTATATCTTGTGTAAGGGCTGGTTATGCTTATCATAGTAGGTTGTAGTTTGCTAGAAGAGGAGGCTGAAGTGAGGTCTCTAAACCCTCTTCACTATTTTGATATCAGATTTGAAATACAATGTATTAAGGGGTTGTTCATTCAATAGAAGGCTGTCTCTATTACTCTAATCTCATTTTTGATACCTTATGAGGCTGCAAGAAGTTACAGGATCACTCTCCACAAAAGGGCTAGAATTGGCAGGTTCTCATAATTAGCTATAACATTTTCTTAGAAAATCCAAGTTGAGCAAGACAAGTCGTGTTATGGAGCAGACATTTCGAGTCGTTATATGTATAAATTTCAGAGGCATTGGCACACAATTTGCAGAGATGCAGTGAGTACAAGGTCAGCTTGCAGAGAAGTCCCCATAAAAGGGCTTCAAAAGGTATGTTAACTTAAAATTGTCATAACTTTTCATTCGAAAGTCAGATTGAGGTGATTCAAAAAGCCTTTGGGAAGAGGAAATAGAGGAGAACACAAGTTCTATTCACTGAAGAAAGAAGGAATATTCTTTTCCACAGAGGCCCTCACACCAAATGTGCCCTACTCATGCATTCTACAGTTTTCCCATTATATTGACGATTGCAAGATATCTTGATGTTCCCGCTATGGCTGATCTTGAGGAGGAAGAACAATTACCCCTTCAGAAACACCATGCGAAGAGAAAGATAAAAGAAATAAAGTTGTTTTGTTGTAGGATACCAATGCCTAGTTGCAGAATGCTAATGCATGACTTAGCAAGTTTCTCTCTTAGCGGACTTTAATACTCACCTTCCTAATGAAGTTACTTCAATGAAGGATATCACCTTCCGGATGAAGTTACTTCAATGAAGGATATCACCTTCCTAATGAAGTTACTTCAACGAAGGATATTAACAAATGGTCAACAAACCACTATCACTCAGAATCATCATTAGTTGGAAGAGGAAAAGTCCATCCTAAATTTGTGCAAACTTCAAAGTAAGTGAACTAAAAGGTAAGAATGATCAATTACGGGATAGTGTTCAAAACATGTCTAACTATTTTGCTAGAGTTTCTAGTGTTATTGATGACCTTTCAAAGAAGTGTGATGAGCAAATTGATAACCTGACTATATGTATTGATGAGATAGAAGAAACTTAAGATCATGCCTGTCAAAAACTCGTGAATGAATTGGGGTAGAAGGAAGAGATACTTAACACCTTGCAAACAAGTATTCATTCTTCTATTGATGTCACTTCCTCTAATGTCTTGAGTTTGATAAGCAAAACAAAGGGTTTGGTTCTGGATTACTTTGTCCAATCGAATATACAAGTGGTGGACTTTGTAAGTATGGACAGGGAATTATTACTCCTATTGAACCCAAACCCAATATGAAACCAGTGACAGCTTAAGTCTGCCTGTCCATTAATGATATGCCAAAGCTTAAGTCTGATACTTCAAATACTTTACCTGTTTATTTTCCTGCACCTTTCATTCAACAAGAACCATTCCTACACCTTTTGTTTTAGCAGCCATATCAACACCTTAATCATTGTGACTGGAGCAATTCTCACTCTACATTCAGGTATCAAAATTTCTACTAGTTTTCTAGCAGTTCTTACAAATCTTTAGAGAAGATGCATATAAGGAAAAAACTTGGATCGATACTGACCACTAGGGATTATTGTGGTTGGATTGATGATTGGTACTAATGACAATTGACCACTTCTTTGATGACTGCATATCAATTTGTGTCGTCCACTGTATAGTCGTTCAATCCCCATTGCTTTGTTTGATTGATGAAAGTCTGTTGGATAGTTTTTTAATGGAAGCCTTTGTCATTGCTCATTTGGCATGTTTGAAGGTACGACCACCTTGTTGCGTGTAGGTGTTTGGACCACTTATCGATCCTAGTGACCATCATTAGAGTATGGTATAATTCTTGGATTGTTTGTTGATCAACATGAGAGTATAGTCCAAAGCCTTTTTGCCATCTTTACATTTTGGACACTTTTCTATGACAATGAGGGAATTTGACTTCGTGTTCTCTTTATTTTTTTCTGAAGAGGATACTATGAAGGTGTTTTGGAGGGGATAGATTCTCCATTGAGTGCTTGTTTGCACCTTGTCATTTTCGAGGCATAGTAGTCACCATTAGCCATTTTGTGTATCTTTACAAGTGTGACTTAAAGGGGGACCAATTGTTGGGAAGTAATTTCACTAGCTCAAATATCATTTATGCCAACTTTACTAATTTGTATCTCCAAGTCAAAATTAAGGGGGATGTTTGTGTGTTGGCATATTTAATATAATCTTGACTTGTTGTCCCAATAGCTTTTTAGGTGGGCTTTGTGGTCCTACATTAATGAATGGGTTGAGGGGAACCGAACTAAACCCCACTCCTATATATATAATGTGAGAGATGAATTGAAGTTATGGTTGAGAGTGGAGTTTATTTGCCAAAGATTTCTGCACTATAAATCGGTGTTCTTGTTATTTGGAGTACTGGGCTATCCTTATTTCACTACGAGTTTATTATTGATTCTTGGGGTTATTATGAATAAAGTCCATTACCATATTTTTTAACAAATATAGTATATACAAGTATAAGGAGAAAATACCTCTACGCTATGTCCTTGCAGAGATTTAATTCTATCATATTCATCATAGTACTTCTTTTTTTCCTGCAAGAAAAGTCAAAGTCAATATGTTAGTTCTACATAATTCTTCACAAAAAGAAACTGCTTAAGTATCATTTAGTGGGATTATATTAAAGATAATGCCAACAAGAACCTTCAAGAATTTTGTTTTCCATGAGCATGCAACTAAAGATCCAAGATTTAAAAAAAAAACCATAATTACTATTCTCATGTCAATCTTTTATACGTGAGCATGTATATTAACAAAAGCTCCTAGAATAACCCTAATCTAACAACATAATTTTTCAATTAAGTCAAATGTATCTTTTGTGCATCAAGAACATGCTCGAATGAAGGCTTAGCAAGCAACTACAATACAAAACCATTTAAGGGAACTCTAAGACTTGGTTGTAAGATAATTCCAACAATCCATGAAACCAAACCAACGTAACATTGTAAATTTGTCACGACCCTGCTTACCATACTTGAGACCTTAAAACAAGGTAGGAAAAACAATTACCCACATTGACATGAGCAGTGAACGTAACCAATCATATGCAATCTACACATTAATCATCATTCAACACCCTTTCTTCACACTTTTCCCTTCATTTGTCTTGGAATCTCCAAACCTAGACCAATCACCACCACTGACAACCATGGATTTCAATGCCTCCTTAACCTTAAGCAACGTCTCCAAAAAGGAAGTAACTAGCATATCCAATGTTAATTTCCTTGACAAAGTATTTCCTTGCATGAGCCCTGTAAATAGTAAGTGGTTGTCGCAAATAAAAATATGCACATCTCTAGTATCTTCAGAGCGTATGATATCTTGCCAACATCCTTTTTTGCATTTGCCATTATCCAATGCATACACGCATGGGATCCAATAAATATGTATGTACCTACTTTGAACCAATAAACTAGCTAACTTATAACATTTGCAAAAAGTGCAATTTCCTAAGCCATATGTTAGATTTGGTAGCTCGGAGATACTTCTCCATTGGCAGCGCCTAACATGCAGAAATGACCGAGCACATTTCTCCCTAGTGACTTTATTTTTATAAAGTGATTTTATAAAGTTGAGCCTTTTATTTTTTAATGTGTAAAGTGACTTTATGAGGGTGTGGGTCACTTAAGTGACTTAAGTGATCTCAACTAACGATTAAGTCACGACCGTTGATCTCATGAGGGAAAGATTAGATCTTGACCGTCAATCTCATTGGAAAATACATAAAGGCAACTCTAGCGCAGAAGAAGGACGCACACTTTGAGGAGAGCTTGAGCGGCAAGAGTCACTTTTCTCAAGAGAAAGATTGAACTCATGGAGAAGTGAGAGTAACAGCAAGAGAAGGGCGCAATTTCCAAGGGGAAGAGAGAGGTTTGTACAGCTAGAAGAGGGGCACGCTTTCCAAGGAAGGAGAGAGGTCCGTACAGCTAAAGGAGGGTGCATTTTCCAAGAGGAAAAGAGGGTACATCTTCCCAGAACTTGCAGCATTAAATGTTGAGTTGACAGGAGTGAAAAAGGAGGTCGTACAACGCTGTTTTAGAGGCCGTACAACTGCATGGTGGCACAGAAATCGAGGCAATAGGGCACGACTTTCTAGGTGTCTTATTGTAAGAAACCAGTGCAGAACGATACTGCTGAAGTGCACATAAATCGAGGTTTTATTTGTTGTTAAAGGAACTGCACTTTGCAGAAATTGAGGTATGTTTTGTGTAGTTTTTAGCATGCAAATCGAGGAGGTCTGTTGGCACAATTTTCAAGAATTTATTGCTTCTTATACTTGTTGTTGTAAACTCTGATATAAAATTTCTCTGAGTTCAATAAGAAGAATCTCCTTGAACTGGTTTTTGTTAAATTTTTAATTAAAATAAAGTACCTAGGCAAGTGTTTCTCATCCCTAGGCGCCTAAGGGGTG
>ML783734.1:119195-133848 GCA_009831015.1 Picea engelmannii
AGCAAAAGTCAGTGGCTTTGAGTTCTGCAGAGCCTGAGTATATGGCAGCCAGTCAGGCCAATTGTGAGGCCCTTTGGCTTCGCAAGTTGCTGGTGGGATTGTTCGGTGTGCAGTTGAGGCCTACTGTGATTTACTGTGATAATTAGAGTTGCATTAAACTCTCGGAGAATCCAGTTTTTCATGACCGGTCTAAACATATTGAGATTCGTTATCACTTCATACGTGACTATGTTCAGAGAGGAGTTGTGGAGCTACAGTACATATCTACAGAGGCGCAGGTTGCAGACATATTCACCAAGGAATTGAGCAGAGGTAAGTTTGTATTTTTTAGGTACAAGCTTGGAGTGGTGAGTAACACTTTCCTCGGTAAGAGGGAGTGTTAAATTTTTAATTAAAATAAAGTACCTAGGCAAGTGTTTCTCATCCCTAAGCACCTAAGGGGTGAGAAAGTGCTTAATGTGGGCTCTAGTCATTTAATTTGTGAGATGCAAATTAAAATGTGACTTTATGACTTTAGTGAGGGTGAGTGAAGAGACACCAAATTTCAGCCACTCATCTAATCCAATCTCAACCATTGGATTAAGAGACCCCTCACCTACCTCATGAGGTCGATTAGGGTAGGAAGGCGCACCCTAGCTAAGGTTGTTGTTCATATCATCTTTTAGAGAGCAAGAGAGAGCAAGAGAGAGGTCGAGCTTAAGAAGAGGCAACATTTGCAGAGCTGGGCACGCATCCCAAGGCAGCAAGCTAGCATGAGTTTCAAGGCAGAGTACAGCATTGAATACAGTCCGTACAGTACAGATTTCTAGAGGCCGTACAACCATTTATTATGCATAGAAATCGAGGGAGATAGCAGAAACATTTCTGAGAAGTTTGGCATGCATCCCAAGGCTGCCATACAGTCATTTATTGGCACAAAAATCGAGGCACCTGCTGTCATTAATTTTTGGGTGAAATTCTGTACTGTCAGTACATATTTTTGGCACGATTTTCGAGGGTCGTACAACACAGTTTTCGAGAAGAAAGGGCACAGTTTTCGAGGAGATTTTCCTGTTGCATATTCTGTACAGTCTTAGTAGAAATTTGGCACAGAAACCGAGTACAACATTTATTGCTGGGACAGCCATACAGTTGTATGGATTTCTGGCACAGAAATCGAGGAGCTTTCCCAGGACTGTTCAGAAGGATTTTTGCTGAAGAAAGTCTGAGATAAGTTTTTGTAATTTCTGAATATGAATATGTTGTAAAAGAAATTTCTCTGAAGCTCATAAATAATAAGAAGCCCTCTCTCACTGGTTTTCCCCTTGTGGGTTTTTCCAGGGTCGATGTTAGACCGAAAATATCTGTTTCTATAATTTTCTGTGTTTTATATGCTGCTGATATTTTCTTTCTGCGTTATAAACGAAGTTCAGAATCCTCATGTTTTAGTTTTGAAATTATTTTTCTGCTGAGTTTTTAAATGCTGATATAAAACTGGGTTTGGGCATTAAACATTGGCTAAAAAATCAGCAAGACTGAAACTGGGTTGGGGTCTGAAAATTTTTACAGTTTTCCCCTTGTGGGTTTTTCCAGGGGCATTGCCCAGAATTTCTAGTGTCCTATGGTGTGATTTGTCTGTTGTTCATTATTATTTCTGCTGCTATTTTAGTTTCAGATTTCTGTCATTTAGGATTTCAGCTCATAAAGTCTAGTTCAGTGTTGAGTTTACTACTTTACTGGTGAAGCTTTATAGGAGGTTGAAATCTGCTTATGACTTAGTGTATATCTGAGCTATAATTTCTTACATGGTATCAGAGTTGGTTCTCTGAAGTTCAGTGGACAGCCTTGACAATAGGACAGCAGTGACTTGCTGGGGCATTTGCTTGGTAGAAGAGGGAGAAAGAAAGGTTCTTTGTCAGTTGGACAAAGATGACTTCCAGTATCAGGTTTAAATTAGGTTAGAGGGGATCTCCAACTACTTGCAATGGAAGGTGAGAATTATAAGTGATCTCAAGGAGAACAAGTTGTGGACATTTGCGAATACCATCGTGCCAGTACCTTCGTCAGATCCCATTGCTCTAGATATCCATGATGTGAAGGAAACAAGGGCTCAAGGAATCATTTTGGACAGAGTCAATGACCACCTTATTCCACATTTGGATGAGAAGCAAACAACCAAGGACATGTGGGATGCACTGAAGAATTTGTAATAGGCAAAGAACGAGAACCGGAAAATGTCTCTCTGGGACAAGCTCCATAGTACGAAGATGGCCAAGGGAGAGAGTGCGGTCTCCTACCTCACCACAGTTGCACAAGTGAAGAATAAATTGGCTGTTGTCGGAGAAGTTATTCCAGACTCAAAGTTGGTGCATATAGCCCTCAAGGGCTTCACCAAGGAGTGGGAGGTTTTCGCGAAGTGTGTGGTGGGGAGAGAGAAACTTCCAGACTTGAGCAGATTGTGGGATGACTTTACACTTACCAACACAATGATATTTTTGCAAATAAACTTACCAAAATTATAAACTTACCAACACAACAATTTGTTGGCATGTTTTCAGACAGAGGCAGAGTATGCGTGTTTGTCATTGATGGCAAAGATCATGACCAACAGCACAACGATGATCGCATGGCAAGATCAGAAGCTAAACCCCATTTCGGGTATCAAAAACTAAACTCCATTTTGAAGTTTCGGATACCGAGAGTTGGAGGAGTCAAGAGTCGAGACTCTTCATCACAAGAGTCCCGAAGTCGCGAAATGCGAAACGCCGAAATACCGAAACAGACACATCAACAAAGAGTTTCGCAGACCGGGAACTAACTCCATTTCGGAGTTTCGGATATCGGGAGTTCGAGGAGTCAAGAGTCGAGACTCTTCATCACAGGAGTCCCGAAGTCGCGAAATGCGAAAAGCGAAACGCCGAAATCCCGAAACAGGCACATCAGCAAAGAGTTTCGCAGACTGAGAAATAACTCCATTTCGGAGTTCCGGGTACCGGGAGTTGGAGTGTCGAAACACTTCACCACAAAAATGCTGAAATGCGAAAAACACTTTTTGGTGTAGGTTCCGGGTACCAGGAGTTGGAGTGTCGAAACACTTCACCACAGGAATGCCGAAATGCGAAAAACACTTTTTGGTGTAGGTTTCGGGTACCGGGAGTTGGAGTGTCGAAACACTTCACCACAGGAATGCTGAAATGCCGAAATGTCGAAAGGGACTATTGTGAGTCTCGAAGACTCGAAGGAAAAAACATTGAAATCCCGTCAGTCGTTCGATTAAGAAAAGAAGGGATCAGATTATGAAGTTTTGTGGACTGTTGATCTGGCTCCATTTCGGGGACCGCGACTTGGAGAGTCGAGATGCTTCGCAACAGTAATTTGCGACATGCGAAATCGCGAATTGCTGAAATATGAAATGCTAAAGACATTTTTGTTTCTTGTAATCCAACGGTGCAGGTGAATTCGAATATGATCGGAGGGCTACTGTTTCACCTCACAACTAATTGTTCAGTTACGATTCAGTTAGCAGAACCGAATCATGGTTCTTGGACGGTTGGCGTTTCAATTGCTGAAGCGTTGTTCTAAGGATTTGAGGGGTAACAGAGGTGGTAGAAGTGTATAAAAGAAACACGTAGTGACTATGCGAGGTTGGTCGTTTGGAATGAAAAATGAGTTGAACTGTAAGAAAGGGCAAATTATAGTATGCGTAGTGTGAGATAAAACTTAGAGATGAGTAACAGATGAGGAATAGCTTGAAGCAGAGCAGAATTGTAGAACAGAAAGAGGAAGAGAAGAATTGCAGAACAGCTTGAAGCAAAACATAATTGCAGAACAAACAGAGGAAGAGAAGAATTGCAGAACAGTTAGAAGCAGACCAAATTTACAGAACAGAGAAGAAGTGGTAAGAATCGATTTATCTGTGTTGTTGGTTATTCAATCATTTATTTGTAATAAGGGTGGTAGGGAGGTGTTAGGGAGGACTGTTGTCCTCAGAGGTTTAAGTGGGTGCTTGAACACAAGGAATTGTAGCTTCCATCTGATTGCAGCCAGAGAAACCAGGGTGGCTGGGTGGTGCAAGGGAGAACAATTGTTCTCTGTTATACAGGTTGGTGCCTGTGTGACTGGAAGTTGGTGCTTCCATCCAGTTGGTGTTGGAACACTTAGGGAGTTGGTGCTTCCTTCTAGTGGGTGCTAGAGAAACCAGAGAATTGGTGCTCTCAAACAAGTTGGAGCTTGTAAAACAGAGGTAGTAGCCTCACATTGAGTCGGTGCTCAATTATAGATGATGTACAGAACTTAAAAGACTGCCTATCATTTCGAAGAAGAAGAGGTTTTCTCCCTTTATGGGTTTCCTCGTGAAAATCTGTCTCTGTGTATATCTTATGTGTGAGTGATGATCATTATTTATATTGTCCATTTGTTGTATAATATTGATGGTCACTTGGAGAAAGATTAAAAATGGTTTAATTGAATTAAAATTGTTTAAGCATAGTAACAACTGATTCACCCCCCCCCTTAGTTGTCTTAGTAATTTCAACACAATTGTTGTGGAAGGGGTACATGGTCCTACATTTTATAAATGTTGAAATGTTAAAAAAGATGTTAAATATGGTGAAAGATGAAAAACAACCCAATTTCTATCTTCTTGTGTGAGGTTTGATGGGTCTAATTACATCACCAAACATCCTAAAATGAAGGGCCCACTTTAACTTTTAATGTTAAATAGGTTAACTTTAAGAATTAATATTAAAAAATATATACATTTCCAAACAACTTTTTTCTAAATGAAAACATTCAGCGACATGGGAAAAATGCCACCCAAAACGTTTCTTGACATTTCAAGTGTGTTTCGTTTCCATATCTATATACAAAGCGTTTTGGGGCCAATTTAAGATGGGGGTAGGGCATTTCCTATGACTTAGCATAACAACGAAGCACCATTAGTACTCCCATCCATAACAACAAAGCACCAATCCCTTACCTCTCTTTGTCTCATCTCCTTCGTCTACAAGCACATCTCTGGCACTTGCTTTTGTAGCACTAAAGTGTTAGGTTTCTTCAAATGGGGTAAGTCTCTACAACTAAAGCCTACTTGAATATCTCCTAATAAAAAAGAGAACAAGAAACATGGAAGAGGATGTGATTAGCATAAAAAAAAATCTTGTCATCACAAGTTATGCAGTGTTGATAGCATCCTTGATTTTAGGAGGAGGCTTTCGTCTTTCCTAACTTCGAAACCTTATTTACTAGAAGTTGACACAATGGATTTAAGCTTAAGAAAAGACATGCTGACTAGAAAAACCAACATTAGTTTTATGAAGCAAACTACATTTTAATTATCTAAACATTTTGTTGTAGAGTTAACTTTGCTCATGCAAGTCCCTCTATAGAGATGCACAAAAGGTGTTGTGACTTCCAGAAAAATCACCACAAAAAATGTGACACAATCATCTATATGGCCCACCATTGCATTTGGCTTTGTTTTGGGTTTTCTTCACTTGTATGGACCCTCAACTTCTAACAAAACTTTACAATGACATTAATTCCCCACCACCCTTCAATCTATAATCAAACTCCCTATTTCTCTTATTTTCTTACTTTTGAGAAAACTTTTGTAAAAAAATCCTTCTACCCACTACCATCAAGTTCCCTACATCGATCCACACTAAAAATATTCATACTTCAGGCCAAATTGTTGGATTCTCTCGAACTCATTTTTCATTTTGTCTCATCTTAAAGGGGGTCTTTTTCACCCTCTATTTTGGTTTGGCTATTATCATAGATTTTAATCACTAGTCCCTTTGACCTATTTTCGTCTTTAGTGGACATTAAAAAAATTTCAATTTCAATTTCAAATTCCCCTCCACAGTAGATGTTGCCCACAAATTCTTCTCTTGTCGCTGCCCTTGTGATCCTTGTCTTGCAAAATAAAGTTATAGAGTTTTCAATGCAAGTGGGGGGTTTCAAAAGCCTAGCCACCCACAAATATAAAACAAAAATAAAAAGGTTAAAAATCCTAGTGAGGCCAACCATAAACAAAAAGACAAAACAAAGTAACAAAAATAACTTCAACTATTTTAAATGGTCCCTCATCATAAGTAACGGTTGGACATCCCTTCTAGATGTCGATAGGCATCCTAGGGATGTTCCTTGGCATGCAAATGTACCCAAGACACCATCAATGGACAATGGATGCCCAAGGACATCTACAAGCAATCTCTTGAATTTTGAGGATGACAAGGAACATTTGCTATCCATCATCACATATGGGATGCATAGAAAAAAGAGAGGATGCATCTCCATGGTACAATATTTACCTATTGTAGGCATGTTTTGGTTGCCATAAAACTAATCACTTTGTCAAACACGACATACTTCACCCTCCTTTAGTTCACATCATAGTTGTTAATTGAGACTTTTCTCATGGTCAAGAGACAGATTCACTTAATGTTTATCTTATGGAAGAAAAACCTATAGCAAATGGAATCAACTCTTCTTCTTTCTCCCCTTCAACTTCACAACAGATGGAAATAACTCTTATATTTCCTTTGAATGCTTCAAAAACCACTACTTGTAAAAATAATTTAATGTGCAAAACTGCACAATTTCAACACTCATTATTTCAATCATATATTAGCAATATTTGTTAAGAGGCTCATATTTCAATCTCATCGTTTTAAAATAGCAAGCATACGTTAACATAAATATCCACAAAGTTACCTAACAACACATCTAAAGTAAATAATGTGCTAGAGATCCAATTTGCTCACACAAGTGCCATCAAGACAATTGCATTCAAGATTAGAAAAAGCATAATATATTGAAAAATGCAATTGATATGGATTGTTTGTAGATTCCTAGCACTTCCTTTCAACATCTTTTAGATAAGAATATGTAAGCTTATTATCATCCCTATGGTTAATTTTATGGAAAGAATTGGCAATCTTTGGAATCAACATAATATATAATTTACGAAGTAGCATCTCATTTCTCAATGCCTCGTCCATTATGAGATCACAACGAGGAGACACTATTGCCTATTCCGTGGACTCGAGGAGCTCCCTTTTCATTGTTATTCACTAGTCCAACCAGAGATGTCTTTCGTTCTTCGTGAGGGAAGTATTCGAACATAGAACTTAGTATCTACATGTTCCATCTAAAACGAAGGGCTTTAGGAGTAACACCTCATAATTCCAAATTGTCTCATCTAATCGGGGCAACAAGCAATAGGTATTTATTCACAAGATTTTAGATCCTAGATCAATGCGACCTCACATTACCTCTCAAATCCCCCCACACGAAGGGGTCAACCGACCTCCTCGAGACACATAAGGAGCTATCTCTTAAACATGAAGGATACACCACCAAACCAGCTCTAGGCAATTCTGAAGACAAGCTCCTTGTTCAACTCACCACCACTCAAGGTCGTTGAAATAAACAGGCCTTGTTTATTACTAATTTACAGAAGATTTCTACAAATATATAAGAATATATATTGAATAATAGATAATTGATAAGATAACAATAATGATGATTACAATGAGCCTCGTGACAATGTACTTATATGCATTGACTTGTCAAGTGGTAAAAGGTGTCTCCTTTAACCTTTCATTAATCTACTTATTATTATTTAGTATTTATTATTATTATTTATTATATTTATTAGAATTATTTTTATTACAATACCACCTCCTTAAGGAATGTTTTGTCCTCAAAGCATAATAAATTGGGTTCTCCCTAGTTGAGAATGTTTCCTTGGAAGCATCATCAAATGATAGTTAGGGTCCAAAGAGTTGCCAATGAGCATTGAGGTATATGGCCACACAAGAAAATGATCAACAAACCCAAGAAGGAGAGTCGTCCAATCCTAGGATACGTTTCATCTGTAAAAGATCCCTTTTAGAGAAGGTGAAGATGAATCTAGATCTGAATCCGTATCCGATTCGTGGATCCGTGGATCCATCCCCCAGGCGGACAGATCCAGTAACACAACTATTTTGCAATAAAGATATGTGACAACTTTGACATCATGTTTAATTAAAGTACAAATATTGAAATTAATGCAGCTGCAAGAGCCATTCTCCGGAGGATGGAAAAGACCCTAGCTGAGATGTAGGGCCCCCAGTACACGCCTGGGGTTTCTTGGTTTGGGACCAAGCAGTTAGAGCCATGGAAAAAGACCCTAGTGAGGGTCTCCAGTATATTACTGGGGTTCTTGATCAAGGACCAAGCTGTAAGTCCCTAGATGTGTTTTAGGGCCCCTGGACGTGTTCCAGGGAATCCTTCCTCGGTGCTTGGATTGATCCTTGCATGTGTTCCTTGGTGGTTGATGATATAAGTCCCTAGATGTGTTCTAGGGCCCCTGGATGTGTTCCAGGGAATCCTTGCTCGAAGCTTGGATTGATCCTTGGATGTGCTCCTTGGTGGTTTATAATTTAAGTCTCTAGATGTGTTCTAGGGCCCCTGGATGTGTTCTAGGGAATCCTTGCTCAATGCTTGGATTGATCCTTGGATGTGTTTCTTGGTGGTTGATGATATAAGTCCCTAGATGAGTTCTAGGGCCCCTGGATGTGTGCCAGGGAATCCTTGCTTAAACGCTTGGGTTGATCCTTCGTCTTGTACCTTGGTGGATAAAGACCCTAGTTGTATTCTAGGGCCCCCAGATGTGTTCTGGGGTATCCTGGTCTGGCACCAGGTAGTTCTTGGTTAAGTACCAAGATGTGATGATGTGTGATCTTCTTCTTCTCTAACGGGATGGTCCATGAGACCTAGGAGCAGCTACGAAGATGGACATGACCACATCATTGATGTTTCCTCTTATCCAGGGATGATAAAAGCTTATAAGTTATCATGAGACTTATGTGGACAGTTTGCCATTGAAGAAGACCCCTTTGACTTTGTCTTGTAGCCTCCTCTTGCTTGAGCCTCGTTCCCCTTCTTGATAAATATGGTGTTGGTCTTTTTTAGTCACATTGACTTAGTTGACTTTTAATAAATATTTTTATTAATTATTAATTATCTTTTATTATTTTTATTTTTATTTTTAGGTTTTTAAATTAAACCTAACCCTAACCCTTCCTACTATAAAAGGAACCTCACCCCTCACTCTCTTAATATATTCACACACCTACACTTCTCTTGGTCTGAAATTTTGGTACGGCCTCCTTGTTCAGTTCAGTGTTATTATTGAAGGTGTGTTTGGGTGAGGCCTCCTTGAAGGCTTCTCTTCTTTTGTTGTTTGGTACGGCCTCTTTGTCTTTCATTTCTCTTTGGTCTTCTTGCTGCGGCTACTTCAGTTTTGGATACGGTCTCCTTGGTGGACTCTCTCTTTCTGATTTCAGGTAGGGCCTCTTAGGTTTCTTCTTGTTTGTTGGCTGGGAGTTTCATTTCTGGTGTGTGGCTCCCCATTGATGGGTTTTGGTACCGCAGACTTTCCTTCTTGTTGTGTGTGAGTGGAACGGACCCTCCTCTATTTCTAACTGTGCCGCAGCCTCTTCCACAAATCCTTCTAGACTGCAGCTAGCCTATCCTAGGCTACCGCTGCCCCTCCTAGGCTACCGCTAGCCCTTTCTTTGGTTGTTGTTGATGTGTTTCCTGAGTAGTTGTTGTCCCTTATTGTGTACAGCCTCTAGGGCCTGTTAAGACAGCCCTAAGGCTGCTACTCAGAGCTCTCCATTTAGCTGTAACAGCTACTTACCTTTTTTGATAGTCTTGTTTGGGTTGTTTGGGGTATCTTTCACCTCTTTTGTTTGTCATTGGGATTTCTCCTTTTTCAGTCTTGTACTTGAAAGATCTTCTTGGAAACTGTCCACTTACATCATGATGAGATCAAACCCTTGAGGGTTTGATCCATGACCTTCATAGCTTTTCTGAGCATAAAGAAAGAGGACAGCTACACATTAGGTACTTCTATGATTTGGTTTTGCTAAGGTGAAGTTCAGATCTTATTATGCTAATATTTACATCTCAGAAATATTATTTTTTGTTCATGATCAGTCCTAGTTAAAGTCTGTTCTCCTTAGCATGTTCAGATTTGTATTTTCAGTATTTCAATTACTTCAGAATTTTGTGTTAAGTGCTGATCTGTATGTACAGTAGTGATCAAATTTAAAAGTTATTACTGCTTTCTTTTTTCCCTAAAAATTCTAACATGGTATCAGAGCTTAGGGCATGCAAAGAGCTCATTTGTGGCATACTTTTGAGCCTGCGTAGATCCACATCTAAGGGATTGTTTTTGCAGATCAGCAGTAAGCTTGTTTTTATCTTGTTTACGGTATGACTCCATCATTACTCATCTAAGACACCAGAACTTGGCCTGTTCTAAGGCTGAGGCAGCCACAGGTCCAAGACAAATCTGAGACTATTGAACAGCAGGTCCGGGCTGATTATAGGAGTTGGTCCAAGCCCTATTTATGGACATTACCAGCAACATTTCCCAGCCCTGCTTTGGGCAATCCAATTTCAGATCTAGATAAATTCTTGAGGCAGCTTGAGGATGACATTCTACAGAAATAAGAAGGAGACCTAATCCTTCTAGAAACTACCTCCAGCACTAACCACAGCTACTACAGGTCAAAGGAAAATTGCAGACCTATCCTAAAAGACTGAGGGAATTCAAGTACAGATCTAAGGAAAGATCTTTGTGGATCTGAAGTGAAAAGGAGACCGAATTCAGACTTGACCTATTGCAGAAAGGAAACTGAGTTTCAGAGGAGGTAATGGTATGTTTGATACACATTTTTTTAGGCAGGTTGAGCATTGCCTTAAGACCATGCTTTAAATATGGATGATGATTTTTTTAAAGTCTAAAGAAATGTTGAAGTCTAAAGAACCTACAGAAAGCATTGATCAAGTGGTGCAGTTCTTTCTCTTTTTCTGTTGAAAACCCCTAATGAAATCCTTCAAGAAGAAAATCAAGTTAAACTAATCTAGAATGATGGTGGGTACCTTGCCTAAGCCTTTCTTGTTAAGGATCAGTATTTATGTCTCATCCACATGAGAGATTTAGAGCTCCTATTTGTTGATTGACAAGAGAAGGTTTCGGTGAAGGCAACTGGGGGCATGTTCTTGGCAAATCGCAGAAGCTATGGCCGGTGGGTTATTATTAATCTCGGAATCTTTTGACATTCTAAGACAGGCTGATTGAACAATCAGTGATATGATGGCTTTCCACTCCTTCCTCGAAGCCTGAACTGCACCCAGACAACCGAAATCAGCAACAGTCGAAAGTTTCTAAAATCTTTACATGCCATGGATCTGTTATCGATGGCTGGGGAGTTAGCTTGGCTTATCAAGGATATCTTACCTTGTAAACATATTATTCTGTCAGCAAGAGAGACATTTATCAGTTTCCTTGAAACATAAATTGGAGTTATTTTATCAGTGCAGTATAGTCACATTTGGCAGATTTCTGTTACTGTATGATATGATCCTTATTTGTCTTTTGGTCTCTAAGTTGCAAAAATAAAGGATCAGAGGATATTTTGGAGCTTAAGCCTATGGTGTCCTACCATCACATGCTCCTTCACTGGCTTGCTGATATTTTTGGTTTAATGCATGAATCTGTTGGAGAAGGGGATTATCGTCATCTCATTTTAGAACGATATCAGAATTCATCTATACCTCCCATCTTGGTGAGTGATATCTTAAAGTGGCAATTTGGAGAAACTCAGAGTCCAGGTATGTATCATTTGCACTCCATCACTGAATTTGTGACTACTAAAGACAGCAAGAAGACATCTGTTTATCTTCCTGTCGTATTTATGGACCGGTGTCTTAAAGCAGTTCTGTCAGAATCTCATTTATTTTTTATATGACCAAGGAAGATGTAACCTCAACTGTATGTTGAACCATTATCTCTGGTACAAGAGTCCAACAAGTTCTTTTTTGAGTCATATTTTTTGGTTGGGTTGTCTTCCTGGTTGAGGAGCAACATCAAGTTATCTTAGTAGTTGGAGTATCTCTCCCTTGACTTGGGAACTCAACAGATATCCTCTTTGAGTCCTGAAATTATATTTGTGCCATTATCCTTGGTACAAGAGCACAATAAGGTTATACATATCATCCACTGTATGTATCCTGCAATTTACCAAAGGGAACACTTGATTAGTGGATAGTTTGACTCAGCTTTTCATACTAAAACTTGGTACTGGCACCAAGTATATCTTAAAGAGATACGACACTAGTTCAGGGTCAATGGATCTTGTAGGAGGCTGAGAGGGAGCCAGTTTGCTCATGCAGGGAGGCAGCTATATTATGAGATTCAGAGGGAGTAGGTGTAGTAGTCCCTGTATGTGAGTTGGATGCAGCAGGAGCAAGCATGACCTCAACTACAGTGTATGTAGAGGCACTCCCAGAAAGGGAGGCGGTACTACTTCCATAGGGAGAAGTTATTAAATCACTTTCAAAGATAGTGAACGCCGTCTTGTTCATTGATGTATTTGACGAACACAAGGCCAGATATTTGTTTTTGCCATGAATACTTATATATGGTTGAGTTGAGACATGTTCACTTGGTTGCAGCAAAACACATGTTAAGGTACCTGAAGGGTACATTGGACTATGGACTTCGATACGGTTCAGATCGTGAAGGTTATGTAGATTCAGATTGGGTCCTTGATGTATCTAGTACACACCAGACCAGACTTTTGTTACGTAGTGAATGCCCTCAGTCAATTCATGTATAAATCAAAATACAATCATATGGTTGTTGCTAAGCATATTCTCATATCTGTACGAGGGACTATAGCCTATGGGCTCAGATACACTTCCAGTGGAGAAGTGATGCTTCATGGCTATACAGATTTAGATTGGGTCGGTAATGCTACAGACCAGATGAGTACATTTGAATGTTGTTTTAGTTTGGGTTCATCTTTGATCTCCCGGTCCAGCAAGAAGCAGGGCAGAATACATTGTTGAGTGGCTCAGAAAGCTACTCTCAAATTTGTTGAGTGTTGAGCTAGAACCCACTGTAATTCACTGTGATTATCAGAGTTGTACAAACCGCTCCGAGATTCCTGTGTTTCATGACAGATCGAAACACATTGAGTTGAAATATCACTATGTTTGGGACATAGTGCAGAAGAACATTCTCAGTATTCAGTGTGTTCCAACAATGAAACAAACAGCAGATAATTTTGACCAAGCCTCTATCGTTGACAAAGTTTATGTACTTTCGAGATAAGCTTGGTGTTGCTGAGAGGGAGTGTTGAAATTAATGCAGCTACAAGAGCCATTCTCCGGAGAATGGAAAAGACCCTAGCTAAGATCTAGGGTCCCTAGTACACTCCTAGGGTTTCTTGGTTTGGGATCAAGCAATTAAAGCCATGGAAAAAGACCCTAGTGAGGGACCCTTGTATATTGTTGGGGTTCTTGGTCAAGGACCAAGCTATAAGTCCCTAGATGTGTTCTAGGGCCCCCCGGATGTGTTCCAGGGAATCCTTGCTCGATGCTTTGATTCATCCTTGGATGTGTTCCTTGGTGGTTGATGATATAAGTCCCTACATGTGTTCCAGGGAATCCTTGCTCAGTGCTTGGATTGATCCTTGGATGTGTTCCTTGGTGGTTGATGATATAAGTCTCTAGATGTGTTCTAGGGCCCCTAGATGTGTTCCAAAGAATCCTTGCTCAATGCTTGGATTGATCCTTGGATGTGTTCCTTGGTGGTTGATGATATAAGTCCCTAGATGTATTCTAGGGCACTTGGATGTGTTTAAGGGAATGCTTTCTTAAACGCTTGGGTTGATCCTTGGTCTTGTACCTTGGTGGATAAAGACCCTACTTGTGTTCTAGGGCCCCTAGATGTGTTCTGGGGTATTCTAGTCTGCGACCAAGTAGTTCTTGGTTGAGTACCAAGATTTGATGTGTGATCTTCGTCTTCTCTCTCAGGATGGTCCATAAGACCTAGGTGCAGCTACGAAGATGGACATGACCACATCATTGATCTTTCAACTCTCTTTGATCTTCTTGCTGCGGCTACTTCAGTTTTTGGATACGGCCTCCTTGGTGGACTCTCTCTTTCTGATTTGAGGTGCGGCCTCTTAGGTTTCTTCTAGTTTGTTGGCTGGGAGTTTCATTTCTGGTGTGTGGCTCCCCATTGATGGGTTTTGGTACCGCAGCCTTTCCTTCTTGCTGTGTGTGAGTGGAGCGGACCCTCCTATAGCTGCAATTGTGCCACAGCCTCTTCAACAGATCCTTCTAGACTGCCGCTAGCCTATTCTTTGCTACCTCTTTCCCTCCTAGGCTACCGCTAGCCTTCTCTTTGGTTGTTGTTGATGTGTTTCCAGAGTAGCTGCTGTCCCTTATTGTGTACAGCCCCTAGGGCCTGTTAAGACAGCCCTAAGGCTGCTACTCAGAGCTGTCCATTTTGTAACAGCTCCTTACCTTTTTTTGACAGTCTTGTTTGGGTTGTTTGGGGTATCTTTCACCTCTTTGTTCGGCATTGGGGTTTCTCCCTTTTCAGCCCTGTACTTGAAAGATCTTCTTGGCAACTGTCCACTTAACTCATGATGAGATTCAACCCTTGAGGATTTGATCCATGTTGAATTTTAATGAAGATTTGTACCTTGGACAAGTGGTTCCTATGGGTTTTTAAACTTTTACCTAGGAATGTGGTCCACAACTTAAAAGTGGGTCTTTTTCATAAAGTCACTTTATAAGTGGTAAAGTGAACTTTAAA
>ML783734.1:170944-200984 GCA_009831015.1 Picea engelmannii
GTGTTATGTGTTTTAAGTTATATTGCATGTGCTAACATTGAGATAAGAAAACACTTGCAAGGGCACCTTAAAAGAGCACTTAACCTATAAAACATTGAGCAGAAAGTGGGATGACTATTTGTTGTCCTAAAACAGCAAAAGAAAACAACCATACAGTTGAAACTTAGAGCCATACTAAGGTCAAGGACAGACCTTAGATGGCAGCCTCATAGGACCTCAGAATTTCTACAGTTACGTCAATCTTGCATCACTTGCCTTGGGCTTTGGGCAAGTACAAATTGTGCGATAACATTCCCAACCAATATTGCTTGGAACGTTGAGGTTTTTATGTGTTTTCCGGTTGTGGTGTTTCGTCAAACACTTTGCAGATTTGTCTTCTTGAGTTGCACTAGGGTTTAATATTATGGTTTGATTGTGTGTTTGCAACAAGTAAATGATGTAGATATAGCAATGGCATATAATCAACAGGATGCAAGACAAATAGCACAAGAAATAGCCACAAATTCCTCAGATCTAATTTTATTTATAATAATAGTTGACCTCATACAAAATGGAGCAGATCTGGAATACATATAATAAAATAGAGTGTGGGGCTAATGATGCCTCCAAGATACAAGATAGAGATGAAGATTTAGGCTTCCCAAAGCCTCTCCAAGATGAATACCAAGTAACACTGAAGTCCAATTGTTACCCTCTGTTATGCCCTCTCTGGCTCAATGCGCACTCCCTGGTTGCAAATAGACCAAGGAAAGCACAGCCTCTTCTCTAATGGCCTCAAACCTCTGCAAAACTCTGTGAGAAGATAGATCTGGTGATGGCAAGAAGATATGATTAGTCTTTGAGTTGTAGCTCAACTGGAAGACCTCCAAACAGCAATGTCTCTAAGAACAGATGTGCCCTCAACTAGCTAAAGCAAGCCAATAATTCGGCCTCCAAAAATATGGCCTCTAAGTCACTGAAACCAACTGCCAAAAGGTAGATTGAGGGTTAGGAAACCCCTATGCCAAAGCTCCAAGCTATTGGGAAAGATCTTCCCCTCCAGAACACAAGATCTCCAATGGACAGTGTGCCCTCCTCAAGAGAAAACTCGTCCTCCTGAATGATAGAGTGAATGGGTTGAAGAATCCACTCAATCACTGAAGCAAAAAGGCGCCCTGGTGATAGCTAGCACCTCTAAAGTGAGATCTCTCTCAGATCCAGTGTCTGCAACCCTCCACGAACTCCTCTCTCAAAAACAGTGCGCCTTAGCTCTACAGCAACACTCCAAATTGCGCCCTGCTTCCTCCACTGCTCCTGTAACTGAATAGTAACTGATGTAGAATGGTGAGGGAGGAATCTTTCACCTCCTTGGCCAAGCTTGGATCAGGAAAGGTGGAATCTATCACCACCGAGCTGATCTCTAGTGTTTGTTCAGTCAAAACCCCCAAGTATCATGGGCTCTCTAGCAAGAAGCCAGAAATCAAAATGATAATCAATATAATGAGATAATAGAGGCGCCTATCTCTCTTTTATCCCCCTTTCACCTTTTCCCTCAACTTTTACTTTATTTTTATTATTCTTTAAATTTAAATAAATCACTTTATTAATAATTGGTCTTTTTGCCTCTAAAAAGTGATTTATTCGTCCCTATGGCTTCTTCGCCCACTGAAAGTCACTTCTCATCATCTAATCTTGTAGTGCTCTTCCTCCCAATTCCGATGATATATTACACTAAGAGATTTCTCCAAGTATTATGCCCAAAATGACCACCTTAGTGAAATTAATTAAAATGACTCCTAATAACTCAAAATTACAGAAATCGTCGGAATGCAATGGAACCAAAGCCAAGTTGTGCAGAATGGATCCTAATGATGAAATATGATGAAGGGTGCAAGTCGGGCCCAATAAAACCCCTCAATATCGCTTGAACTCACTGTCACCCCCATCTGGCTACTCTGGTAAGCATAACACTCTATAACATAATAATGTCCAAAAATGGGGACATTACAAGCTCTGCACCCAAGTGATGGCACTGCTTTAGTGTTTTATACTAAGGCTTTCTTTTAGTTTCTTGCCAGGAAAAGAATCCACAGAACTTGGAGGCAGGCTATGCTACTACTCTCAAACTTGAAAAGAATATGAATGCAGCCAAAGGTTCGTCTGAACTCGTCCCGCCTCTTTGATCCTTAAGAAAAGTTACTAGATGCACCCATGAAGAATAAGGCAATGAAAAGGGCAAATTTCTTGCCAAATTCATGGAAGGAATAAGGCAATGAATTGAAAAGGGCAAAGTTCCTGCCAAATTCATGGATTTATTGCAAGATTTGAGTAACAATATCTAGATTGAAAAAAAATCTGCAAGATGCCCCTACAAATCAATGTGCTTTCCAGACAAGACAGCCCCCTCCTAGAAGGCCTTTCCAGAAAGAATAGCAAGTAGTTGAAATTCAAAGACTTCCTGCACCAATTTCCAGCAACAATTTTGTGGGGGTGTCCTCTTCCAGTTTCTATTGCAAGCCATGTGATTTGCCACAAAGTGAAGAGAGTTGTGGGGTATTTGCTCAAATAGCTCATTTGTTTTTCCAAAGGCATATAGAAATGTAACAATACTTCTAGATTTTAACAATACTCATATATGCAGTGTTCCACAGGGACGCGTCCCCCAGGGTGGGGGTCGTGTCCCCCACGTTTCCCATGTCCCCAGGATGGGAGTACTCCAGGGGGGACGTTTCCCCACGTCCCCCTTTTGGGGAGACGCGAGGGAACACGACTCCCCAAGGTGGGGGACGACTTCCAGGAGTCCCCCTTTTGGGGACTCCTGGACGTCCCCCCAAAAGGGGGACTCCTGGAAGTCCCCCCAATTTTTTTTGCCTAATAAGACTTAAAAAATAGTTTATATCATTTACAAATTTGAATTTTCAATTTACTAATTTAGTAGTATTTAGTATTTTAGTATTTACTAATGAATTTGCATGAGATGAACATTGAATTGAATTGTTATTGTTGARATTTATCATATTATCATTATTACTTTTATTTTTAAAATTTTATTTTTTATATTATATATGTGACGTCCCCCCGTCCCCCATTTCCCAAAAATCCCTAAAATTTGGGGGTACTTCCACACGTCCCCCTTGTGCGTCTCCCCGCACCTGCGTCCCCCCATCACGGAGACTTGGTGGAACATTGCATATATGTATAGACATCACTTTTTCCAAGCAACTAAACCTTTTTGTGCACTCCAGCAAGGACCTCACAGTTATGATTGCTGATGGAGAAAAAGGTCAAGGGAGTAGGAAGATTTCATAAAATCTCAATTCAAATACAAGAATTGGAACTACAAACAAGATTCTATGCTCTACCGTTCAATGAGATGGATATGGTGCTAGGTGTTGAATTTTTGATGCAGTTGGACACTTATACCACCAAATTTGAAGAACAGTTGATGGAATTTCACTAGCAAGGACAGAATTATAAACTATATCGGGTTGAAATTTCCCATCAGAAGAAAAGTAATTTACATCCAAAAAAAAGGGCCAAGAAACACAGAGGAACATACAACAACAAAAGTATGTTACCATGGAGCGTCAAGGTTTCACGTTAAACAACAAGATCAAACGACTTCGGAATATGATGCACACAATACAAAGGAATCTTTCCAGCACTCAAATTAAATCAAACCTTTACAACCAGATAAAGATGATGCGACCAAGAAAACATACTCAATTACAGAGAATCCTATTTAACAAGCTTTGACGACAAAGCATTATTTAATGGGGTAGCAATGTAACAAACACGGTAATAATAATAATAATAATGTTAATGAAAATTCAAAGGCCACACACCCCTTCACCTTGTGACTAGTCAATGTATACTTATACGTCATCATGAGGCTCATTGTAACAATCGATTCAAATCAATCATTCATTGTTCAATATTTGATTACATATTTGCAGATTTACTCTGTCAATCTCATAATAAACAGGCACTGTTTATTCCACTTTTTTCTTTGAATTCCAGTCAATTTAATGAAGTCAAGGCAATATGATTGTTACTAGTATGGTTATTCCAGGAAGTCCAATAGCAACCCCCAAGGGTCCCATTATTGATAAACCACAGACAAAATGGTATGCTTTGGTGGCTGAACTAAGAGGGCATATCCTAGAAGAAATACAACAGTGAATGGTCCTCAAGAACAGCAGCATGTGCCTCAAAGGATCACTCAACAAGTGGCTGCCTCAAATCTGCAAGATCTCTTGCCCATGCACAGTACGACTCTCGACTAGGAACATGAAATGTTGAAGATTAAAATTATGGTACCACTTCAAGACCTTATTCGCATGCCAGGAAAAAAGAGTGCCATCTAATTGCTGCTGAATTTTCAATTAAGAAAATAATCTCAAGACTCCATAATTTAATTCGTGGTTTGATCACTGTGCTTGAGTACTTTCAGGGGCTTTGAGAGCAGAAAAGTGTACTGGTTTAGTTATAATTTATACACTAACGAACAGAGCAAAAACATCTTAAGGACACGCCTTGTGGCTGGAAAAGCACCAGTCCAAACAGAGAGGTATCTAAAAGTGACAAGGTTAGATTACCTATAGTTATCTCACTGATCTGTTCATAATTCTGAGTGCAGATTTGTGGATTAACAGTATCACAAAGTTGAGAGGTCATGATTAATATTCCTGATTTGGCAGTCCTGATTAAATGAGGATTGAGCACTGGTACATAATACACAACAAATTTTTGGGCGATTTATTCCAAGCAGAGTTCAATTTTGAGCTAAGCCACGAGACAAAAAAATAACAGTACCTGCTTCTGAAGTCGCATACGCTCTTGCTTTAATAATGAAATCTCTGTGTCAGCCTGTGAAGTAACCCACACATCAGAATGTACCTAACTGATACATAATTTAGCATAAACTAGAAATAGAGGGCAAGACTGACAACTTACTGTTTCCTTCGATCGTCGTAAATAATGAATAACATTTTGAAAATCACTTTCACTTTGATCATCAACACTCTGCCCATGTACAGTGATTCCCATTTCATTCCTTTCCTTCTCTGCTATCTTTATATGCATGGCCTCCAGACGGTCAAGTAAAAGCTTATTCTGTACTTTTAGGAAAAGGAAAAGTCAATTGCACATCTAAAATATGACGTACATTTTTGTAGACGACAAAAAGACTTCATTAGTAGTTATACTCGGTACATTTAACTGCAATAGTCCTTTTCTGATTTAGTTGCCATCAAGAGTTATCTAAGCATCTACATTTCAAATTGCACATCATGTTTTCCAAGTAAGAGTCTTTCACCACATAATTACATCTGGAAAGTTTATAAGATTTTGTCACAATAATCTAGTTAAAATGACAAATATACAATATGACTAGCCAAGAAGCATCCATTTGCATATGTTTTATCATCTTCCTTTCCACATGTCCCCCATTCTCAGATTTCACCATACAGGTACCAGTTCCATAAACCCTTGCAAGCATCTGCATTTCTGTGCTTCCTTAGAAGCATGCGCAATTGATGATCGATTCCCATGACCGACACCATTCTTAGTGTCAAACTTTTCATTATTAAACATTGTAGAACCTGCAATTTGATGATCTTTTGATGCAGTCCTTACTCCAAAAATAGGGAGGCTTATGTAGAGGTAGGTTACAAAATAACCCAGAAACATAGATAATGACCAAATAAACAAGCACCAAAGGAACCATAATGGATAAAAAGTATATCAGTCCCTGAAAAAATAATCCTTTCCAGAATAATGGGTTTAAGCTCTGGTCTACAAAAATTTTATTGATTGGATTATGTGCTATTTTGGAATCAAATTGGACATATTTATGTCCTAATAGAAGTTCAACCAGTTTTTAAGTAGATAAAACTAGAATATTATTTTTCACAAGTTACTTTTTTTAGTACAATAATATTTCTTACATTCAGATTGACCTGATCTCAACATATACATCCTTACATATACCTGCTAAACATAAACATTGTAAACTCTTGTTTTATTCATTTGTTCTGGTTTTTTGAGATTTTGGCAAAAGTTCAGAGGTGCAGGTGACATCTGCTCAAACCTCAGACTCTTACATTGTCCAACCTAAATGCAGCCCCACCACAGCATGCAATTCACAAACAAACTTCGGCTGAATGCTGACCAATTCCACTATCAAGCCCAAACAAGCTGTGGACAAGACTATCCAAATGGAAACTTACAAGAACCTTCAAATAACCTGTTTCACTATAAAATAGTTTTGTACATAGCTCTTAGATGTCTAGATCTATCATTAACGTTGATTACCTGTTCATCAACTTCTTTGTATTTCTTCTCAGCGTCAACCTTTGAAGACTGCAAGGATGCTTTCTCCATCTCCCATGAAACTTTAGAAGATTCCTGCAAAATCAAGCAACCCAACAATAAATAGACATGAAAATGTTTGCAGACTCATTTAGACAATTATCATACAACAGAATAGAAAAATATATTCCTGATATGGCTTAATACCAAATACCCATATTTTAACAAGAACGTATTTGCCAATTTATTTCATCTTCGCTGTTAATTCTCCACTTCATAAGAAGAACATTAATCTCATTGTGAACAATGTTAAGAAGGGAAACTCACTGTGAACAATGTTAAGAAGAGAAACGATATCTGCTGCTCCAAAATTTAAGATAACAACAGCTCAAATCCAAACTAACATTATATTGAATTTATTGAATTCTTTACAAAATTAGTGGCACTTGTTAGACAGACTGGTTCAATACAATACCATTCTAACTAAGAGGCCTGAAAATCATCCAAAGATCACTGGCTAATATTGCCAGAAACAGATCATAACCGACTGCAGCTGAATAGCAATAAACAATGTACAGAGACTGCATCTTATACAGATAAATATGAGGAACAAGTACCATATCCATTAATGAATACATAGAAGATAATACTAGGTTATTATTTTATTTGATTTTAAGGACTAACAATCTTAGAGAGATAATCTCTATTTCACTCATCAGCTGGCTTCTGCACATAAATCAGAACCTCCATCAATTCATGATTCCCTGATTTTAAAAGCCAGACAACTTATTGCACACCAAGATAGCAATTTATGGCATACATGCTTTGGGTTCATTCCTATATTGCATGGCCCATACTACGGAAGAGGAGGAAATCTTTTTGAACTACAGGTATGGGGCTACATCAATTTTCCTTTGTAGAGTAGGAAGTCATCAGGAAGAGAGAAGGGTGGGTATGGATACATCCTGGGAGGAGATATAAGTATCCATGCAAGTCTGGTCTACACCAAAGTAACAGGACACAGCACCCAGGGTGCCATGTCCATAAACCACGTGTGGGACACGTGTTTGGCACATGTCCTAAACACAAGACACGTGCTAAACACGTGGCAGACACATGGTGGACACGTGCCCTAGCCGTGTCCTATCTGTTTGACTATAAAAGACAGTTTTCACTGCTATTTTCTCACTTTCAGTTGTATGCTAAGAGCTCTTACGGTCTCTCATTGTGCAGGTGAAGGGTAAAATCAAGATTTGAAAGGATTCCAAGTGTTTTGTAAATGTTCTATTTTCTAAAAAAATTGGATCTTTATGTCTATATTTCATTTTTTGTATTTGTAACTTGTAATTCTTTTAATATACATAATTTTTTTGTTATATATATATATATATATATATAACATGTCCTCTGTGTCCTATTTTCAAGGTCGATGTGTCCTGTGTCGGACAATTGTATTTCCGTGTCCTCCTGTCATGTGACTTAGGTTCATACTTAATGCCAAAGTTAGGTTCATACTTAATGCCAAAGTTACAAATAATTTAAGTTACGTCGTTACATTATTTCCTTCATAGAACTCTTGAGATTATACACTATCAGCAGCATTCCAACTCCTCTGAAATGAACAAAGATTTTAGGGAAATACTCTTTAAAAAAACAGATAATCTTTGATGATGACCTGCGTCCAATTCCCATAGAACAGAGTTCTCTTCTTTTGCCCTATTAGAAGCTCTAGCAGCTTTCTTCCTCTGATCGAATCACATGCCCAATTAACAATAGAATTTGGTTTTGCGCTAAGTTCTTTCTTTCTTCCACGCACCCAAGAGCCAAGTCCAAGGGCCTATTTCTTTATAAACTTCGCGGGATTTAATCGTGTTAACCCACGATCAGTTTGCTTGTGTGAAAGTTACAATAGCTATCGATCTGATCTTTCAATCGATGATCGAATCTCTTCTTTGCAGCTTATGGTCGGTCTGGAGTTCAGAGGACGATATCCCGATGGGTCGGAGTTAATTACTCTGAATTCACATGCCGAAGGTAGGATCCACAGTTGATCGTGACAGTTAATTTCTCCACTCCGATGGACGGCTAGATCTCATCGTCGGGGTCTTTGTTATCAACGTCTCAGAATTATTGTTCCTCTAATGGTCGGAGTTTTCTACTATACCGAAGCTCTGATCCACAATTAATCTTGATCATTGGTTCCTTCCTCGATGGACGCTTCAAATTTCTCGTCGAAATTATTTTGTGCCCAATCATCGTCATTGATTGCTTCCCCAATGGACAGTTCAAATCCATCGTCGAAGTACCATGTTCAGAGTCATAATATGATGGGCTCCGAAAGTTGGGTCTGATACAAAGGCTCTGTTGGACTCGAGTTGTGACAAAGGCTTCGATACACTATAGTCTGAATTAATGTCCACCGTAGATCTACTAAAGCTCTCCTCCCAGATCTAATCTCTATCTTTTGTTCTCTTAGCCTACAAAATCTACATTTGTACATGCCATATTTGAACCAAGCTTATCTCGATTACTCGCACATCTAAATTCAAAACTATATTGTCTTCCCAAGACACAGAATAAACACATACATTCGAGATAAGAACATGGTGCACACAAAATCTTATCTTTTTATTGAAGTTTCTGAAGGAATATGGTTACAGCAAAGAAAGCTCAGTTCTTTCTGGGTCTCACGGACCTCTACACACTCAATTCTTCACACTAGCTAACCCTCTTCCTTTCTGATTACAATACATATAAAATCCAATGCTTCTCGAATAACTCAAAACAAAACAATCAGAACTATCTTAACAAACCCTATACTTAGAATTTATGTTCCTCAAATTTAGCAACAACTCGACACCTATTAAAACTACTCAATCTAGAATATCTTCTAGAAATATCCATTTAACTATTACAATAAATAATAAAAGAAAACATTAGGGAACCAAGTCCCTTAGTAAAGCTTTTGACCCTTGGGTCTATCTCGAAATTTACTGTCAGATGCTCATGCATCAGACTCCCAGGGAACAAAAAAATTGTTCATGAGATCTTCAACACCTATGCCACACTTGGAAATTTTTGTTGTGGTCATCCAAGTAGCATCCTCCACTGGTTGATTCTTCCATTTAACCAAAACACTGAAAGTAGTCTTTATCTCTGGTTCTCTTGGCCACTTTCCGATCCAACACTGTTTCAATCTCTTTCTGAACTTCCCTAGGCAATTGTCCATTCCATCCAATGGTTTGATCTTCATCACTTACAGGTTCATATGTTGACACATCCTCTGTCCCTTTGAAGGGGTACAAATTTGCAACATTAAAGATTGGATAAATTCCAATCTCTTGGAAGTTCTATTTCATAAGCATTAGAAGAAAATTTGCTTAAAATTTTACATGGCCCAATCTTCTTAAGCTTTAGTTTGGAATATGTGCCTGTAGGAAATCTCTCCTTTCTCAAGTATGCTATTACCAATTCACCAACATTAAAATCCACTTGTTTTCTTCTCGTATTTTCTCTCTATTTGTACTTGATGTTGTTGTCCTGCAATTTCTGCTTGAATCTTTCCTGTAGCTCTTGCATGCTCACTTCAAATTTTTCACCATCAGCACTCCCCAATTCCTGTTGTCCTAAAATTCCCAATTCAACTACACCTCGTGGATTCATTCCATACAAAATCTGGAATGGACTCATTCATGTGCTTGTGTTAGGTGAATCATTATATGCAAACTTAGCTTGAGCAAGCACTTGATCCCACTGCTTTGGATTCCCATTCACAAAAATTCTCAAAATGTTCCCCAAACATTTGTTCACCACTTTTGTTTGCCCATCAGTCTATGGGTGATATCCTGAGCTAACACTGAGATTGGTACCATGTTTCTTCCATAAAGTTCTCCAAAAATGTCCCACAAATCTAGTGTCTCTATCAAAAACGATGTTGTTAGGTAAACCATGCAGTCTTACCACTTCTTTAAAGAACAGATTTGCAATATTTGTTGCATCACTGGTTTTTGTACAAGCAATGAAATGTGCCATTTTAGATATTCTATCAAGCACAACATAAATAGAATCGTTACCTCTTTGTGTCCTTGGCAATCCCAACACAAAGTCCATAATTGTTGAATCCCATGGTTTGTTTGGGATAGGTAATGGTTGATACAAACCTACATTCTGACTTATCCCCTTAGCATGCTAACAAATTCTGCATTTCTCCACAAATCTTTTTACATTAGTCTACATACCTAGCCAAAAATAAAAAGCATTAACCTGAGCAAAGGTCTTATCCTGTCCAAAATGTCCTAACAGTCCTCCACTATGCTTCTCTTTGATCAAATTTTCCCTCATGGAACATCTTGGTATACACAGTTTACTGTCCTTGAACATTGAGCCTTCTTGTATCATCTAACTCAACCACTAGCTTCTATTGTTGGCCACTGGGTTTTCACAAGCTGCATAAGCATCTTTGAAATCTACATCTTCTTTATACATTTCCTTCAGTCCATCAAATCCTAAAGTGCTAACTTGAAATTCTTGCAAAATTAAATTAGCCCTACTCAATGCATCAGCAACTTTACTTGCCTTATGACTGGTGTGCTTAATTACAAATGTGAAATTTTGTAGAAATTCAACCCACTTGGCATGTCTCTGATTTAATTTTGGATGGCTACTTATGAATTGTAATGCATGATTGTCAGTATAAACAACAAATTCTTCGGGCATGAGGTAGTGTTTCCATTTCTTTAGTGCTTGAACAATTGCATAAAACTCCATAAGAAGAATATTTTTGTTTAGCTTCATCCAACTTTTCACTAAAATATGCAATTGGTCTCTGTTCTTGACTTAAGACAGCTCCTATTGCATTTCCACTAGCATCAATCTCAACTTGAAAAAACTTACCAAAGTCTAGCAAAGWGAAAACARGTTGTTCAGTAATCTTCTTCTTTAACAGTTTGAAATTYCTATCAACTGCCTCTCTATCCATTTAAACGATTGTTTGCTTTCCTTGATTGTTTTCACAATTGGAGCACATACTTGATTGAAGCTTCTTATAAACTTTCTATAAAAACTTTGCCAAACCATGGAAACTTCTTACCTCAAACACACTTCTTGGAGTCGGCCAATTTACTATTGCTTGAACCTTTTCTGGATCCATCTTTAGATCATCCTCAAATATCAAAAATCCCAAATATATYAGGTCATTCTTCATAAAATTGCACTTCTTCAAATTGATCAGCAACTTATTTTTCTATAAGGTACTCAAAAACATTTTGAGGTGTCTCAAATGCTCTTCTCTTGTTTGACAATATATTAAGATATCATCCAATTATACTATCACAAATTTTCCAATAAATTCTTTCAAAACTTCATTCATTAATATCATGAAAGTACTTGGAGCATTTGTGAGCCCAAAAGGCATCACCAACCATTCATACAACCCACTATTAGTTTTCAAAGCAGTCTTCCATTGATCTGCTTCTCTGATCCTTATTTCATGATATCCACTTTTCAAATCAATTTTTGAAAAATATTTAGCACCACTCAAACACTCTAACAGATCATCAATTCGAGGTGATGGAAATATGTACCTTATTGTGATCTTGTTGATTGCTCTTGAATCAGTACACATTCTCCATCCTCCATCTTTCTTTGGGTTGAGCACTGTTAGAACAGCGCAAGGACACGAGCTCTCCTTTATCCAAAAGCTCTTGCACCTGCTTCTTTATCTCTTCATTTTCTTGTGGTGTCATTCTATATGCTACCTTGTTAAGTAAACTTGCTCCTGGGATTAAATCGATATCATGTCTAATACTCCTTATAGGGGGTAATGCATTTGGCAAATCATCAACTATAATATCAGCAAACTCATCTAACATAGCTTAAAACTTTTGTAGGTAAATCATCCAAATTTGTGGTTGTAAGTATTACCTTGGATTTGCCAATCAACACAAAATGTACCTCCTCTTTCTTGACTTCTTGTAGATCAATGCAAAATGTACCTCCTTTCTTAACTTCTTGTAGCAGTTCCTTTCCACTCATTAACAACACACTAGGAGCAGCTCCTTCTTTGGCTCCTTCATCCTGCAAAGGAAACAATACATGCTTGTGTCCATCTTTTTCAGGAGAATATGTGTTCCTCCTACCATCATGAATGGCTTTTCAATCGTACTAACATGGCCTTCCCAGCAAAATATGGCAGACATCCATGGGCATTATATCATATAATACCTCATCCTTGTAGCTACCAACTTGAATTTCCACATTACACTTTTCATTCACTAAAATCTAATGTCCTTTTTGCAACCAGGACACTTTGTAGGGAGTGGGACGCATTGTCCTCTTCAATACTAACTTCTCTACCATCTCAATGGAAATAAATTGTCTGTGCTACCACTATCAATAACAACCTTACAAAACTTTCCTCTTGATTTGCATATAGTCTTGAATAAACTTTTCCTTTGGGTTGGTTCCTTAGCTTCCTTCTCTGGCTTGATCAGAACTCTTTTCATCAACAATGATTCCCCTATCTCTAGAGCTTCTTTTGTGGATGCATTCACATTTTCTTCCTTGGCTTCTACAACATGTGCACTTCTCTAACCTATTGATTTATTTTCTGGATAGTCCCAAGACATATGGCCTGTCTTTCCACATGTGTAACATTTAATTCCACTGCACCTACCTCTACCTCTAGAGAAAAATCTGATGCCTCTTGATTATACTCCTCTTGGTAACTAACTACTTAAGCTTCCTCCTTCATCTTTTGGAGTATGAAATCTTCGATTGCCACTGGATTGTCCTTTACCTCTTGTTGGACTTCTTCCTCTGTTCTTCTGGCACTGCTTTCTGGCCAACTTATCCTCTACTTTCAAAGTTGCTTGGTAGGCATCTTCAATTGTCTTCAGGAACAAAATACTAATTTCATCTTGTATCTCATACCTCAAGCCATTAATATATCTAGGAACCTTTTCAACATCTTCCTATAAAACTCTTGTGTATTCTTTTACTGTCATAGTCTTTTGTCTGAGATTCTGCAATTGTCTAAATAAATTCAGCCCGTAATCTTTAGTCATGAACTTGCTTTTGAATTTAGCAATCATTTTGTCCCAATTCTTGAACTTTCCTTTTCCTTTTCAATTTTTGTCTACTTGTAATTCATCCCAACATAGCATTGCATGACCTTTCAACCTTTTCATTGCATACTTTACCTTTTTCTCTTCATGTACATCCTCGTAATCAAAATATTTATCCAAAGCATTAATCCAATCAATCAATTCTTCAACATTCAGGATACCTTCATACATTTGTACCTCTACCTTTGGTTTGGCACTGACCTTTGTGACCATCTTTATCAATTTCTCTTATGTTGTTTCCTCTTCTTCCTCTTCCTCAGAGGTTGTCGTCTCTTCACTTTCATTGACATCCCCTGTGTCAGGCTCCCTCTTCATGGAAGTCTCCATGTCATTCATCCATTCTCTAAGTTGCCTCACCTCTTGTTGCAATTATGCATTTGCAACTATTCTTCCTTGACCTTTTCTCTTGGGCGGCATCTTCTACGTCTCACGAGTACACGCTCTAGTGGTATCTTTTTGATACTGAAATTGATGATGACTTGCGTCCAATTCCCACAAAACAGAGTTCTCTTATTTTTCTCTATTAGAAGCTCTAGCAGCTTTCTTCCTCGGATCGAATCTCGTGCCCAATTAACAGTAGAATTAGGTTAGGCACTAAGCTCTTTCTTTCTTCGATGCGCCCAAGAGCCAAGTCCACAGGCCTATTTCTTTATAAACTTTGCGGGCTTTAATCTTGTTAACCCACGATCAGTTCGCCATTGCGAAAATTACAATAGTTTTCGATCTGATCTTTCAACAGACGATCAGATCTCTTCTTTGCAGCTTGTTGACCACCTATTTCAACTAGGGGGTCAACTCCATGTGCCATGATGATATGTACCTGATGGTGCTACTAGTTTGAAGACTTACTGGTTCTGCAAGGAAATTTTGGCTTCAGCACGTGTTTTTGTAATTGGAATTTCCGCTCCCCTGCGTGGGATTGTAATAGGTCTGCATGGATCATAGTTTAGGTCAATTGCCTAAGATATAATCATTAGAGGAGTTCATTTCATCGAGTGTTATTTTTCCTCAGGTTATTAATTTGGCCTAACCAACCTTATTAATTTCCCTTGAGTTTTTCACTCCCACACAATACTCCAAAGTGGTGAAAGGCGTTCTAATGGTCGAACCCTATGGTAGCTAGTGTCTAGAAATATTGTAAATGACCATGCTAGACATATTCTAGAGTCTTGCAGAATTCCGTCGAGTCTATATAGTTTTTTTTAATTTTTTAAAATTACCCATTTAATGGTAATTTTAATTAATTTTTGATAAAAACTGTAAAATTGGATCCTTGGGATTTTGATAAGGGTATTTGTGCTCAAAAGAAATGGAATGAGACCCCCTACACCCTTGGAGAAAGTTTCATCTCAATTGGACAAGTTTTGCTAGGTGTTTGTCCATGAGGAGTCTAAGTCGGTCTAAGACAACAATTTAATTGTTGGAATTGACAAAGTCAAACTTGTCAATTTTTTGTAATTTGAGCAAATTAAGTGGAGAAAGAGTGGGAGAACTTACCCAAACCCTTTCCTAAGCTATCCTAACCGTTTCGCAACCATCACCTCACCCCCTCACCTAGCCATAAAGCAAAAACGTCACTCTCCCTAGGAAAAGTGCGTCCCCCTTCTAGAAACTCTTCAAAAAGCAAAAATTAAATAAAATATTAAAGGGAGACTCTTCCTATACCTTGGCGCACCTCCCTAGACCCTACAACTCACCATTTGACTTGTCAAAGCATTGTCAACTCACTCAACTCATTACCAAAACCCTAAACTTCTCTTAAACCCTAAAAGTGCACCCCACTTGAGATGCTTAATAATTCTTAGATGATGGACACTTGGAGAGCATCCAAGAGGGGTAACTCTTAGCTCCCCAAGTATAAATAAAAGCCTCCCCTCCCTCATTTTACACATCTACTCTTGGTATTATTACTATGCCAAAATCTATCTTCTCCCACTCTTTGCTCTCTCTCTCTCTCTCTCTCTCTCTCTCTCTCTCTCTCTCTCTCTCTCTAGCTTGTGGCAAGTATTTTCCCAAGTTTGCTATTGAATAAAGGAAATCTTGGGAGGATCCTTGGTGTTGAGAGTCTTCTTGGTGCCATCTTGCTACATATGAGATGATCTTGTTCATGTGTATTTATATTTTCCATGCTTAGCTTTAAAGATCTATGGTAGGAATATTGAGCAAAGTATTTTGCTTGTTTGGGTTTGTGAAAGTATTTTCATAGATCTTGTGAGTTTCTTGGTAGTTATCTCAAAGTATTTTGATTTAATATCTAGATCTACACACTTCCTATAGTTTCTTGTAATTTAGCATTGAAGATTGGCAAGGTTAACTAGGGTTTAAATAGAAGATTTCAGATCTGGAAATCTCTCTTTTCACCCATTTAAACCCTCCAAAAAATTTATGTTTCTTATTTATGTTTTATTCTATACTTCTTTGGGCATTCTAACATACTTGGATAGAGATTATAAACATATTTTACTTGCTGAAATTTACATAGAAAATTTTTGGTTTTTACAACAGAAATTCTCACAAGTTTTTGTCACTTTTTGCAGCATTTCCAGCAAGCTTTTGCTTGCTGGTTTTTTGCAGGTTGGTGACATTTGGAGGGGATTATAGCCCATTTGGGGCATCTACAACTCAAATATCAGCCTCCCAAAATTGGGTAACAAAAACCCTCTTCTTCTCTTATCTTTCTCACATATTAGGCAAGCTTAAAGGGCTTGCATTCCTCTCTTGTAATTAATTTCTTCATTTTCTTTCTTTTTGTCTACACCTTGGAGTGAGTTTGGCTAAGCCAACCCCCAAAAATCGTAAAGCTACGTTAGCATTTGGTTTTTATTTCTTTACGTGCTTAATGGTTTAAAATAAATCTAGATCTAGAAATAAACAACCTAATGCTAGCTTAGACCCATGGAGGCATAACTAATCTACATTGCTCATCTTGTTCATTGCTTTTCATTGCAAGTCATTTTCATTTAAGTGTTTTTCTCTTAACTTAATAATCTTTAAAGTACTTTCTTTTATGTCTTGCAATTTACTTTCTTTTAGCATTGTATAACCTTGTAATATCTCGTTTCAAGCATTTTAAGTTTCCTTGCAATTTCCATTTAAGTACTTTACTTTTTCAAGTCTTAATCTTTCAAGTGCTTTCCTTTTACATTGCAAGCACACTTTCTTTAAAGCACTATATTGTAATCACTTGCAATTAATCTAATCTCAACTTAATCCACTTAAGCTCAATTTACTTCTAAAGCCTAAAATTTACCTAGCTTAATAGGCCACCACTTATTGTCCCAACTTTTCCAACAAAAAGGGAAATTAAAGAAGAAGCAGGGGGTGCTAGATCAGGGACGGTCTTATGGCACTTGGTGTCCTCCCTATGGAGCTAGGGTGTGGCCTTGTTTGCCTCACTTATTGAGCACCCAGCAATTCTTTTGGTACAAGCGGGAAGAGTTCTTGGGTTGCCACTTAATCTAGGATTTACACTTAACTTAACAATTTAATCAATCCTAAATCAATCCACTTAACCTTGAATAATCTACATTGACACATCTTTATGGTTTATGCTTAAGTTAGATATTGTGAGCACTTAACTTTTACATCTTTCATGCAATCTTACTTTAAGCATTTGTGGGTTTGACTAAATAATCTAAAAGTTGCGCTTTAGCCCTTGGAGGCCTCATTTCAACGTTTAACTTTGAGCTTGAGTTGTATTTTGGTGTGATTGGTCTCGTCCCTTGAAGTTGTGCATCCCTTGGAGGCTTCTTCATTCCTTGGAGCTTGTTGTCATTGTATGCCAGTGAAAATTCCCCTTGAGTTGTGCATCTTTTGGAGGCACTCTTGTTTGGGATAGTTAGCTTGATGTGTAGAGATTCACTTTATCTTTGAGCAATATCTTCTTTATAGTTAGTTCATTACAAGTTAGTTGCTTGGTTAGTTACTTTGCTTTGTATAATTTGTATCTATTGTCTAGTTGTTGTATCTTTAGCATTCTTTATATTCTTTTATGTAGATAGTTGTTTCATTTACTTGTATAAAGTAATTCTTCTGTATCAAATTGTAAATCTTGTATCTAGAAATTCTTTTGTAATCTTATGTAAAACATAACCCTTTAACTTAGTTGACCCCATTACCCAACCTTAGGCACTAGTCTTAGTTGACCTAGGGAAAGGTTTGCTTGTGCATTGAAAGTTTGCATTTGCATTGTTGACTCTCATATAGGCCAGATCCCCCTAGACCTTTAACCAATTGAAATTAACTCCTAGAACACATCTAATAACTCACATAGTAACTAGGGTCTACCCCCCTTGGCTTCCCTAGGAGTAAGCCTAGACGGAAGGAGTTCAAGTCGAGGTGACAGTGGGCTTGAACTTAGACATTGTATCTCCAAGGACACACGAAGTGGACCGACACTTGGTCCACGTTTGCAAGTGTGTATACGGACGGCAACATCTTTTGCATCGTTTCCATGGATAAGTCTTTTATCCTTGGCCTTAACGACTTAATTAATTTATTTAAAAAAAAATTAACTTGGGTTGGTTTTTCATTGTTTGCTTACTCTCCAAGTGGCGACTCCATTTTGAAAATCTCTTTTAAGTATACGGCAGGAAGCAATCCTTGTGGGCTGCTTGAAAGTCTTGGAGGAGAAGCAATCTCTGATATCCAATTCTTGTTTCAAACTAATAATCAACCAATTGTTAATACTACAACAACTAATTCTAATGTAACCATGAGTATATTTATGAGGCCTTTGAATTTTACAACAATCCAAGGGGCTCCCCACACGATTCCTAACGATGTATTGAGAAGTTGCCTTGTTTTTCAGGAGATAATGTTATTATTGCACGTTTTCACATCGTGAATTTTGAATTATGTGTTGATAAGTGGTGTTATGGCCATGATGAGGAGGATGTGAAGATGAGATTGTTTGTGTTCTCCCTAGAAGGGGATGTTGCTTAATGGTTTTCAGATCAGGATCCTAACAAGTTTAGTACCCTAGCCGAAATAGTGAAAGCTTTTAGAGAAAGGTGGGGTAATCAGAAAGAGAACAGATTTTTGCTTGCTGCCCTTAGTTCAAGTCAGAAAAAGGAAAATGAAACAATGGAAGAATTTAATAAAAGATTTAATGACTTGGTGAAGTCTCCCTACAGATATTAAGCTTTCAGATGTTGCAATTTTGATTTATTATATGGAAGCTTGAGGGAGAAATGAGATATGCACTTAGGGATAAGGATCCTCAAACCCTTAAGAATGCACAAGATATGGCAGTAAGAATTGATAAAAATATGCAGGATGCTAGGAAGTCTAACATTCCTGGTTTTTCTAGAGGAACTTCTTCTCAACCTTATGAGGAAAAGAAAATGAAGGTTGAAAGTCAAGGGTCTTCAAATGATGGCATCAAGGATATTACTCAATTAATTAAACAGATGGAGGTTAATCATGCTAATCAGATTAAACAAATGGAGATTAACCAAACCAATCAAATGAATGCCATGCAGAACAGGTTGATAGTTGTGGAAAGGGTTCAAGCTAGTAGGCCCCCACATAGGCCAAATGAAAAATGGCCCAAGGGACCTCCTCCTCAAGATCAAAGGCCACCAAATCCATTCGAATCCACTAACTTGGTTGATCACCAAGCTATTCCTTATTGTAGACCTTGTGGACAGTTTAATGAGGAATCGACTTGCCAAGTCTTTCTTCATGTTCATGATGAAATGGGACCTTATAGAGCAGATAATGAACAAGTTAATATGTTTGGTCACGAATATAATATTGGCATGCATGAATGGATGGATTTGATGGAACATAGTGAGGGGGTAAACTGTAATAATGTTGTGGAGGATAAAGTAACAGAAAAGTTTGGTCCTAAGCCTGCTCCACAACAAATAGTTGAAATGGCTAGATATAGAGGCATTATTTATAAAAGGAATGGAAATAATAATCAAGGTAGGCCTCAAGGAAGACTTTTAGGAGCACCTCCTCCTCTTCCTAAACCAATGGTTCAGACAAGTGCAGATTTAAATATTGACTTAGGAGGGTGGTTAAATAATGCTAAGATGTTGGTACCTATGTCAGAGATAATGAAGATTCCTTCTCAGAGGGAGAAGCTACTTAAAGCCATAGAAAATCCTTCTCAGAACAATGTTGACATTCCACTAGCAGTAGCTTATTAGGATGCACCTGTCATTTTGCAGAATATGGATAGGAGAAATGAAAAGAATAGACCATTTTTCCTCTCTTTGCTCATGAATGATTTTATTCTTCACAATTGTATGCTTGATTCAAGAGCTAGCTCAAATGTTATGACTAAGAAAGTAATGGAACAATTGAACTTAAGAATATCTAGACCTTATCATAACATTTGTGCTATGGATAGCAAGACAATTAAGGTGCATAGTTTGATTAAAGGATTACAAGTACAATTGGTTGCATTCCCAGACATTATGATTGAAATGGACACTGTTGTAATTGATGTGCCTGATGCTTGGGGTATGTTGCTTTCAAGGAAGACAACTGCAAATTTAGGTGGTAATTTGCAAATGGATTTGACTTATGAACAATGTATCACAAATTGACAAAGCAACAATGTATCATATTGCAAGTGTAACGACAATAGCATACGACAATACAAAGGGCAAAGTATGGACAAGTGTGCAGTATAGAATTGTTGATGTTGGTTGTGCAATGGAATATGGCAGGATGTGGGACTAACCCACAAATTTGGCTAGGAATTTGGCTCCAATAGCGAATGGAATACACAGTCCTTGTTTATTACAAGATTGTCAAGTATTTATGCAACTATATACATGATTGATATGAATGATATTAGTAATAAATGATTGATATGAATGATGTTTACAATGAGCCTGGTGATGGTGTATAAATATGCATTGACTAGCCACGAGGTGAAGGGGTGTGAGGCCTTTGACCTTACATTAACCTAATTATTATTAATAGTATTTATTATTATTACTATTATTATTATTCTATTGGTTAGACTTTTTGTTCTTCTCTCGACACAGTCTGCAATGCACTCAAACCTTTGCATATTCTCCTCTTAATCAATGATGCATGTGAGCCGTGTCGGGACTATCCTAGAATAGTCGATGCACCGTTGATTTCAACTTGGAGCCAAAGCTCAAGAGGTGTTCAAGGTTAGAGAGGAATAGCTTGACTTTACCGAGACACCCTCCAAAAAGAGTCACATTACCCATAGCATATGAGATTCCCAGATTTATGTGGATCCAAGTTACTAAGATATCCCACACCCTTTAGGATCTTGCAGTATGCTTCTATCAAGGAAGTTTGTTGCTCACCTAGGGAGCTCTTTATAGATGGACTTGCCATATGCTACTATTCCATTGGGTGATGGTACTTTATAAATTTAAAGTTTATATAATTAGTATTAATTAATGTATATATAAAGAGCAACAAGTAATTAAAAATTTCTATATGCAATTTTTTATATAAGTTTTTATTTTCAAAAATTACAAAAATATTTTTATATTATTTGTACATGTCATTTCCCTACTATATCTAGATCCTAGTTTTTCAAAAATTTGACAAATCCTTTAACAATTAAGCTAACTTGGATCCACCTAAACACACTCTATTAAGCTAGAAATGGAAAACATGAACCCCTACATACAACACTTCTTCTAGAAATAGCATCCTCACCTGGGTGTCACCTACTCTCAACTTTAAACCCAATGATGGTTTGTAGTCTGGAAAACAAAATAAAAATGACAACTAAAATGGGAAATAATTCTCCCTTTGGTTGTCAACCTGATTAGAAAGTGATTGTAGATTTCGAAGCTAAGATGTATATTTTTGAAATTTATTGTCCTTGTTTCACCGCAGGGGGATGCAACTTTCATCCTCTATATATATTGTCGGTTAATAGATTCCTTTTTTACTAGCAAAAGAAATGGCGTTGGCTAGCTGTTCTACGAAATAGCTTTTTTCGCCGCAATCCGGCAATATAAATTTACACAAATCACTATTTTTTGTTGCTCAAAATCCATTTCTGAATGCATAAATGGATTCAACATACTGAAAAACTCCCAGAGCACTCGGATTATACAGAAATAATCATTCAAATCCACGAATCCAACAATTTCTTGCCGGATTTCTGGCAAATATCCCCGGAAAAAATCATCATTTTGTAGAACCCTTAGCCTACGGCCAAAAGAAATACTTAAACATTTTGGAATGTAAATAATTAACCAAAGAGTGAATAGTAGCCACAAAAATTATCTTAGAAATAAATGAATCTACAAAAAGTATCAAAACTGTATACTTATGAATTAACTCCCAAATAAACCAATAAAGAAAAATTATTACAATTACGCATTGTTCAAGCCTTCTACCAAAAGAAACAACATCAAATCACTACATGCCAAAGTTGTCACACTCAGACTCACCAAAGACTCAGTTGGCCTAGGACTCAACAAGACTCGATCACTTGGGAAAGACAAAAAGATTCAAAAAACAGTAAGGGCAAGTATGGGGAGTCTTGGCAAGTTTATTGCTCAGTATGAGGCATGTACTCTAGCCCAGCTAAGACTTGAAAAGACTTGCGAGACTTGGCCAAGTCAAACTTCACTGCTATATGTTCCCAATCTAATGTCAATGAAAACAAGATGCAACTCACTAGAGCACTACAAAGAATATTACTAAAAGAAGATAATTAGACACTCATTTGCCAATGATGGCTGCATTTAAGAAATTAGGCATTTGAACTTACATATTCATCTTTCATTGTCCCTGCGACTTTACGCAAATCCAATACCTCCTCTTGTAATGTCGCCAATGTTTTAGAGGTTTTATCCAATTCTTGTATTGTTTCTCCCTGGAGAACGACCTATATACAAGAGGAAACATTTAACATGCATAAACAATTATTGGAAAAGAAACACTAAATGAATTCAAATAAATTACATTACAACAAAACCTCAAAATATGGCATAGGTAATCTAAAACAATTTTTTCTTGGAAAAGAATAGGTAATCTAAAACAAAATTCTCAATTGATTATATGATTCCTAAGTGACCATTTCCAATTCCTTACATGCTTATATTGCTTTCAAAACTAGGACTATTGATATTTTCGATACCAAATTTAGCAATTTAAACAACAAAATATGAACAACCACAGAAAAAGAGGAAATAAAAGCACGCATGCCTACATTCGATATAGGCACACAAAATGGGAATAAGGATTCTATTTAAAAGCAAGAAAAGAATATCACATAATCTTTAACATAAGTGAATGTAGTCAAGCAAGTCAAGGGAAAACTAAACGAACCCTGGCATTCACTAAAGGTAAAAAGTTGTTTATATAGATCTTTGGAAAATAAGAACAAGATCTTGCATCTAGCGTAGCTTACCATATACAAATATAACTGAAATAGATGCATCAATGCCAGCATTTATTTTAATTAAATAATAGGAATCCTCGTACACAATTATGCAATCAACCAACACCTATTTAATTATTAATATTAATAATTAAATCCCCAGGATGCTTTTGAAACCCCTTTTCAGCGTGATTTCAGTCATCTTTTCAGCTTGTTTCAGCGATATTTCTCTCTGCCAGTTTTTTTGTAATTGCCGAGTTTTTCCTGAGTTTTCCCGATTTATTCCTCATCTGTTTCAAACTTTTTGTATTTTTGCTTCGGCAAATTTTAGCAGATACCGAGTCTGCTAACTTTGATCAACTGTCTACCTTCTGCCCTATCGCTTGTGTGTTTTGTTGTGCCATCTCAGACATTTATAGCCAATATGCAAACAGTTAAAAGCATCCTCGATCTGCATGTTAAACATAGCTACAGCCCAATCCTTCAACTGTCTGATCGCTGGTTGATTCCATTACCTATAACAGCAACATTTCCCCTTGATTGAATAGCTGTTTAATTGGCATTGGCACCAACAGCAATCGTTTGAGTTACCAAGCAGTTCAGCAATCGTTTGAGTTACCAAGCAGTTTCAGCATTTAGATGACTGATGCTTGTTATCCGCTACTGAGAAATTAAATATATAGCTACATATCTGTGGTTTAAAGCTGAATGAGTTGGTCTGTTGCAGTTCTATGTCATATGCACTTTATCAGTTGCTTGTTTTCCGAAAGGGCAGAGTTGTGGCCAAAGTTTTAAAACTTGGACTCAGCCTCGGAATCGGTCTTAGGTCAACTTTGACTCGGACTTGTTATTGACTCGGACTGATTTGATTCCAATGACTCAATTTTACTAAAAAATACAGAAAATATTTAAATTTAATAAAAATAATGTATTTTAAAGATTCTAAACCAATTGAGACAAAATATGCAAAGTCTACTCATGTACATTGTATATACCATGTAATGGCCACATCATTAACTGTGCCTAATCAGCCATGTTGACCAGGTTTCAACTTTCCCTATCCATTTTTCACTGGGTTTATATCTTAGTTCTTCGTTTACATGTGGGCTTATAGCCTTCCATTCATTGCTGAATATACACTCGAATGAGGGTATTCTTTGTAGGAATATACACTCCAATGAGGGGGTTTTCTTTGCTGAATATACACTCTAATGACAGATTGTTTGTCGTATTCAGCCTTCAGTATAGTTAGGGAACAGATAAAACTGTCAAAAAAGAGCTGCCATCTACTAGAAAAATTAAACATGCCATTTGTGTTGCCAATTGATATGCATAACTTGGCTGGTTGATTTAATACAAATGGTCATATTTAACAATATCCAACACCTGAATCTCTAGAGAGTGAAGCAAATTTCCTTCCATGGTTTCCAAAACCCTTGATAATGACAAGCATTTGAAAAGGCCTTGACTCGGACAAGTCAAGCCTTGACTCGGCCAGTTCAGCACCAAACCAGTCACCCGAGTCAACAAGAGGGCCGAGTCGGACCGGTTTGGGGTTGGCTCAGTCAACTCTGCTGAGTCCGAATCCAAGTCAACCAAGTTTTAATACACTGGTTATGGCAGTTTAAGTGCTGGAATAGTTTGGTTGATCTGAAACCATAAGCTACAGCCATACTTGTCCAAGCCTAGTGTGATAATCCAGTGGATTGCTCTTGCGGTCATTGGTCTGGCCATCGCAAGCAAGTAAACCAAGCTGTCTGAAAACAGAGCATTCATTCCAGTTAAAGAGAACCAATTGAAAAGGCATTATCTCTGCCTATTTGTAGCTTAGAGACAACTGAATTTTATTTTCGCAGAAGATCTGTGTTGGTGAAACCTGTGGGCTATAAGTCCCTCATTTTAAGATCAAACTTGGTCAAGGAAATGTGTCCAACAGAAACAGATAAATGGTCCTAAAACAACATTGGCCCTACACTTCTTATCATCCAGTTCTTATACTTAACAACTTTGGCTCTACCTCTTCTGACTGAGTTGTCATCAACCCACAATCCAGCTTCCCACTATCCACTCGAATTCTCAAGAACACCAAAAGCATCAGCCAGGTTTATATCTGATGCAAACTCTGGCTTGAGAGGAAAGACAGAATCTTCAGGTAGAAGGGAGAAGGAAAAGAGTCAAACTAGACTATGGAAGGAAATCAAAGAAGCAATAGTGGGAAATAGCAACCCCGAATATTAGAGAAATCTTCAGTCCCTTCGAGGAGACTGAATTAGCCGGAACAATTACACCTAGTATTGCATCGGTTCCTCCTTTTGGCTATAACGGATACATGAAGCATGCAATTTTATGATAATTGTAGCAGGCACAAGAATACCCATGTATCTATTATGAATGCAATTGTATTCTATGTCTTTTAAATCCTCAAGGACACAACCATAGGAGAAGATAGGTAAGTCTGTATATACTATCCACAACAATCCTCTGATGTCATATTCCTTGTCTTCATCTCCTTCAGGCAAGTAAGGCAACCAGTAATAGAGAAATGGCAGATGTCGACCTCAACACTCCTACAAAACCTCTATGCAGTATTATCCTACATTTTACACTAAGTACAAGAATTTGAACAATAGCCAAAATAGGGTTTATCATGGTGCCGAAGTATCAGATTTCCTGAAAGCTGTTCTAAACCATTAAAGATAATAGTTTGTACAAGTAGCTACAAACTCCTTGAAGATCTCTATTGATTGGCAAATAATCAACTTCTCAGATATTATAAGCTGTGTCATAAATTATAAAACCATGCCTGCTCCTTTCTTAACCATACATATGCATGACATGTTAAAATATTACACAAGGAAACCTTATATTCATATACCTGCCTCTCATAGTTGCTTTGAGCAGTGCGCCAGTTCTGGTGTTCCTTTTCCAAATCTGCTTTCAAGGCAGTAATGCAAATTTGGGCCTCCTCTAATTGTCCTCTACATAACAGAAGTAAAAGATGAAATAAGTTATTGATAAAAATCACAGCAACATAGAGATCTCAGACAAAGCAGAGCTACAATATTACATACGTTTTCAAGTGATTGTCATCTGCAATAGCTGTAATTTCTTTAGAAAAATTGATAAGAACTCTTTCCTTTTCTTCCATTGCTGAGGCTGCTGCCATTTCCTTCTCTGTTACTTCAACTTCTAGATCTGATATCCTTTTCTTCAAGGCAGAGACTTCACTCTCCAATGATTGCTTAAGCTTGCCTGCCTGTGTAAGAGATAATGTCCTCAACATTTTTATCATTCGAAAAAATAAAAATAAAAATTGGTAGAATAGAAAAGTCTAGCCATGTCCACAATGAAAGCTTTTATTCTCGAAGTCAACCTCAGTCTTAAAGTGCTCATGAGCACTTTCTATTTGCCGTAATGCATCCTCATTTGCTTGTGCTATGTACTTAAACTGGTAAAGAAAAGAATGAATTAGAATAGCTGCCAAATACTGCAAGTAAAAGTAGACAATTCATAGCATGAATCATAAGTCAATGAGATACAAATCTGATAAAATACAATAGATGCTTTTAGTTCTTCCATATAGAGTAACTCACTTGTTCCGTATGCTGGTTGGAAGCTTGTAGGTCTTCCTTGAGGTGTTCTATTACTTCTCTTGCCTTTTGTAATTCCATGATAACCTAGAACATTTGTTTTTTAGTTTGAATGAAAATACAAATGACTAGGAGAAAGAAATATTAAACAAAGCATATCTATCCTGCATATAATGTGTTTTGACTGGAAGAATAACCAATCATTGAAATTCTTTGGTGATTTTTTAATCATTAAAATAATTATACAGTAGAAAATAAGAAAACATGCCGATGTTCACTATTGACCTGAAGACATATATGGTATATGAAGTATTCAAAGATATTAAATTTTTTGCAGAAGTAGCATAACACAAGAGATCAGGTCCTTGGTCAACTCCCTGTTAATAACCCACTGGAACAGTTTTTTAAATGGTTCGCAATGAATGCAGAAAGCAAGAACTGGCTTTAATGATTAAAATGCTCTCTGGAGCTATAGCTCTTATCATTGCAAACTAAATGAAATTGAACATATCCCAATCACCACCTTAGGCAAAAATTCATCGTAATATTTCCCAATGAGTGCAATGAGGGAAGGAAAATCCCTGGGACATTCAATCCAAGAAGTTAAAATTCAACATTCCTGTATGCTTACCTCCAGGAACCTCGAATCAATAGCACTGTCAGTATATTTCCACTTCTATTTTTGTGTTTGCCATCTTATTATTTAATCAAAAAAAAATTAGGTTCCTTCACCCTGCACTTGTACCTTACATGAAAAAATAATCAACCTTGATTTCACAACAGCTCCTCCAATTCATTAATGTGCAGGCCTCCAACTGCTATAAGTATGTAGGATCTAGCAATAAGTGGTCAGTTTATGCTTTAAGAGGGAAAACGCAGAGGTCAAAATTTTCATGTCAATATTGAAAACCAAAAAACACATGCAACATACAAGTACCTACAACCTCGGTGGGATAAGTCTCAAAAGCACAGTCTCAGCATGCAAACCATGTGCAGCATACAGGTATGATCAAGGTAGGCACAATCAGTTGAACCATCCACCCAAGGCATGTGTTTCCAATGAGGAGGCCATAGGTCACATGTTCAAATCCAGTCAAGTTGCTCAAGGTTACCCGCCACTGTTGTGGCTAGCAGTTGAGTCGCCCTCCATCCAGATATTCCGGGGAAGTGGGGCATCCCACAAGGTTTTACTTGGAAAAAAAGTCTTTATAAAGCATTTTCCAGCATATAAGTATATTCAACAAATTAAACATCAGGGGCAGAACAACATACCATAACTTTTATTCCACATCTAAACAGGTTAAAGTACCTCAAAACAATAGGCAGCAAGCAATAGATTTGTTGCATTAATCTAATATCAAGTAAAAAACATTAGAAAAGGAGGAAAACCTTGCTCAAAATTAGAGGTTCCACATGCTTGTCATCTCTCTATTCTTGACAACATTATTATCAAAACTAGTGGTTCCACCGTTTTTTGCATGCATGTCAAAATCAAATCTCACAGCACAAGGTTGCTGTTTACATTACAAATTCACACAAGAACTACTGAATGTCCCTATTATTTGTTATTCTCGTGTCACAATGGCATTTAAAGGATAGGAGACACTATGTCAAAACAACAAGTACAATATTGGCATTGCTCTCTGTCAATGTTTGTGTGATTTACAAGGAAATATTAAGCTCTACTCGAGCATTTAACTGTAACATTTAATCTATATTTCTTATATTTAGTTCCTTAAATTACCCCAATACTTGCAAGGTGGATTCAGCATGTTTAACCATGTCCTAATGGGAGCGGCTCGACTAATTGCAGCCAAATATGGTACATTATAATTTCAAACAAAAATACTTTTCAGAAAGAAATAACTTTAAATTTTGTTATATGTAACTGAGAAAAACATTATCAGATAAAGTATATACAAAAATATGTACCTCCTCTTCAGCCACTGATGAACTGGTATCCATAACTTTCCCAGATGCCTGCATCATTAATTCACGTTTCAGTTCCATAGCCTTCTAAAAGAACAATAATGTCAAATGTAACCTAGTTTATGATTTCTCCAACCATTAAGTTAAAAAACAAAAACAATGTACCAAAATAAGACCTCCCTAGAAAATTATCACCTATTCAGCATTAAGTATAACATAAACATCTGAGGAAAACCAAAAAAGATACTGGGCAGTGAATGCAAACCAGAATATATTAAAAGAAAGAAAGATATGCATGACAGATACATCAATATGGTGGTTGTCGATACATATAAGGGAAATGATTTCCCATACAACCACTTTATTAACTAATCATAACCTAATCTATAAATTAACATTAATTGTAACATGTGACTTGAGTCACTTTATTTCTACCCTAAAGTAAAGCTTACTTTATTATATGACAATTGTAATATGATAACTCTAACACCTTCCCTCAATGGCCATATGAAGAACAAATGTTTGTCGCAGAATACAAACTTGTATGAACCAAATATGTCGAAAATGTCTGCAATAACTCTCAACTGCACTCCTAAAAGCTTTTGAAGTTGTAATGAACCAAACTGGTTCATATACTGAATATCCAAAATAAATAGGATAAATTAAAGAAATCCATATAGGATATATCGTATAATATAATTGAATAATATGAATGTGATGTTTTAAAAGACCACTTGTGACAGTAAAAATATTGTAGACTGCTCGTGAGGGTGAAAGGTTGTGTCCCTTGGGATATTTAATTATCACTTGATTTTTGTGTATTTGATGCATAGTTGAAGAGATTAAACAGTACAATCTACACAATTATCACATTGTGATAGGGTCAGCCAATCCTATTTCAATTTTTAATAAAACTGTATAGTACAATATCTTATTAGGACATCTTCGCTTGTAATTGGATATGAGTTGAATTAGCATTCTAGAATTTTGAAATATTAACTAATTTTTCACCTGTGAAACAAAATTCATGATTCGGGTGTCAATAGGGTTTTATAGTTGAACTTCCTTCTAATATACTAGTGGCGACAGATGGACCTTCAATTGTAACTGGATCTGCAAGTGTCGCTTTATCTACTGATGCCATGTCAACTATATATATATATATATATATATATATATCTTCACTCAGTTTTTCAACCCTGATTGCATCTATGATGGTTCCCTTATCCATGGTTTGGACTTTAATCTCAAAGAACCTCCCTACAACTAGATCGGTTATTGTTATTATGTCAATCAATGTTTGTTGTCGACAAGATGTTCTAGATCAATGTCACTTTATCGATAGATGCCCTCTCTGTTAGATTTTGGGTAATAATGTAGCACGGTAATTTCTTTTAAAAAATTCAGTACTCAAGCAATTTAAATCTGTCACTTAAACAGAGTTAGAACATCTAGCAAGAAGATCTGTGAAGGACAGCCATGCACATATACAAGTAACCTTTGTTCTAACATTAATTCAAACTTAGATCTAATACAACAATGTCAACTTCTGATCACATGAATATAAACTCAGATCTAATATAACAATGTCAACTTCTGATCTAAAGTAAGGAACAGATCTGAATACAACAGTAGATCTATATAATTGAGTCAAGAACTCAGATCTAAATTCTGCCTAATCATTCTCAATAAACATATCTTGTAGATCTATACAAAGCTTACTATGATAAACAAATTTGTAAACAGATCAGATCAAACTCAAG
>ML783734.1:202534-218403 GCA_009831015.1 Picea engelmannii
CCCAAATTCAACTGGATTGGTTATAGTTTCTTTGTCGATTAATGTTTCGTTGTTGACAAGTAGTTCTAGCCTTTCTTGTTGTGGCTTCCCTCGTTCTTTAATTTCTTGAATTGTGAAAGTAGGCTTTTGAATATGATTCCTTAAAAAAGGCATTTCCTCATATTTCTCTAATAAATCTTTGTTGAAATTCTTGATATCTTGAATCTTATGTTGTACTTCTTGATTGCATTGTTGATAGATTGTTAATTCATGACTTAAGTGTTCTACTTCATAAGCAAGGCTATTTTCTGTATGTCCCTCTACTCCTAGAACATTTCTAATAAGATTCAAAACAAATGGTGGCTAACTTATCAACAATCACTTCCTCAATCTGTCTCACGTGGAGAACCTTTTAGATATATCAAGCACCAAGAGGGATCCAATTTCTTAAGGTGTAAATTTTTATTATTATTTCATTTTATTTTATTTTTATTTTTTATTATTGTTGTATTTTAATAAAACCAACTCTATTAATTTTAATTGAGCCAACTTTATTATTATAATTATAATTATTATTTTTAATTGAATCATCTAATGCCTCATCACATTTATGCATCAAAATCTCCCCTTCTAAGGTCGTGATGGTTAACCACAGAAATTCGCAACAATATTCTGGCACCAATTGATTTCCAAGGCGACTTCAATTGGATTTATCGATGGCGAATATCAGTGTGTGTGGCGATTGTCAGTTCTTGAAATGGCTTCAAGGCAATTTCTCAGTGATTCCTCTTCACACATGTCACAACTGTTCACCTAATGTTGTGTCAACTCCACTAAATTATTCTCAACTGGTACGAGGTCAAAACCTTGTCACTTCCTTTTTCTTATTTTGTTTACCTCGTGACGTGTTGTATGTTTAGTTATGTGGCCATGTCAACATTCAATTATAGTTTTCCCCTTGATCCCTATGGCACACAGTAGTTTAGATAGAATAGGCATAGGAGGATTTCAGAATACAATTTAGCGTTGAGATGCTTCAAGTTGACTTGCAATTTGATAGTTTTTCTTTGTGGTGCTATTTTATTAATTTATGCCAACTAGTCAAGTAAATCAGTCATTCTTTTCCTGTTTGTAGATAATATCCATAATTAGTTTAAAGTGTAAAGTAATTTCTCTCATATATTGTGGATATCTCATAGCACCATTTACTTTTGTTTTATTGTATATTTGTTGTATAATCGTATTGACTCCATTTACCCATCTTTAGGCACTAATTTTAATATAACTTGTAAGTCAAGGGGTTTGCTTGTCATTAAAGATTTACATTGGCATTGTTGTTTGTCATTGGGTTGGGTCTCCCTAGCCTAAGAACTTAAATTAACTCCTAGATCATCTAATGATTCTAATCAACCTTAACATAGTAAGTAGGGTTCACCCCCTTGGCTTCCCTAGGAGTGAGCCTAGACGGAAGAGGTCTAGATCAAGGCGACAGTGGGTCTAGAATTAGGCTTGTACCTCTAAGGACACACCAAGTGGGTTGGAGACTTCTCCACATTAGTAAGTGTGTATAAGGACGACAACAGGTGGATGCTACAGTTTATAGATAGTTGATTGGATCGTTGATGTATCTGGTCAACACTCGACCAATCACCAGATGTTTGTTTTTCCGTGAACACTCTCAACTAGCACATGGTAGAGCCAAGGAGTGTTCACTGGATTGGGGCAAAACATGTTTTGAGGTACATTGCCTGGACTATATCAGAGGGGATGGAGTCAGTTTGGTTGGCTACACAGACTCAGACTAGACAGGATGTGCTACTGACAGCAAGAGCACCTCAAGGTGTTGTTTTGGGATGGGGTCAGGACTTGTTTCCTGGTACAGTCGAAAACAGAAGTCAGTTGCTTTGAGTTTCATCAAGGCAGATCAGGACTTGTTTCCTGGTACAGTCGAAAACAGAAGTCAGTTGCTTTGAGTTTCATCAAGGCAGAGTATACGGCGGCCACTCAAGCCAATTGCGAGGCCATTTGCCTTTTAAGATGCTGGTAGGATTATTTGGTCAGGAGATGCCTCCGACTATCATTCACTACGATAATCAGAGTTGTATCAAACTCTCTAAGAATCCAGTTTTCCATGACAGGTCGGAGCATATAGAGATCATATACCACTTCATCAGAGATTGGGTTCAACGAGGGGCTGTACAGTTGCAGTGTATACCAACTGACGAGAAGATTGCAAATATTCTCACCAAGGGGCAAACATGTCTACTGCAGAGACAAGATGGGCTTGGTGATAAACACTTTCCTTGGTAAGAGGGAGTGTTGAGATTTGGGTACCATGGAAAGTGGTCCCCTTGTGGTTTTGAGTCTCTAACCAAAAGTGGGAAATACTTTGGTACTATGTACCTTGTATTTTCGGCAAAAGTGACTAATTATTCACTTTGTGGTTGAATGAGAGGACATAAAGTGAACTTAGGGAACTTAACCCAAAGTGGGTTTGTGAGTAAGATTGTTGTGGGATGATCTCAACCTTTGATTAGAGAATGGATGGAGAGATCTTAGCCATCCATCTCTTAGGTTTCCTTATGAAGGTTCAAGAGGGGCGCATAGGGCCAAGAGAGGCCCATTCTATCTTTTGTTCACTTGGAGAGGAATAGGAGAGCAATGGAGATGGGAATGGAAGCAACGGATGAGGGTTTCAAGGGTGCCTCCTTCCATAGAGGGCTCTAGGAGGCTTTGGCTTCCATTATTTTGTGGTGTTGATGCTAGCTTGGAGGAGGGTGCACTATAGAAGGAGGGCACACACCTAGCAGGGAGGCCTTACACTTGTCAAATTGCTTTGAGGAGTGTTTTGTTGGAGAGATAGCACACAAGGTCAGATTTGTGTGCAAGGGTTTCTTCTACAAGGAAACAAGGAGCAAGGGCACAAGGTTTCAGTGAGATTGAAAAACAAAGGAGAAGGGCGCATTCACCTTCTTGGACTTGTATAGAAGCTTGAGAGGGGCTTCCATTGTATTAGGTTCATTTGTTTCATGTATTTGTTGTATCTCACATTCTTTACATCACATATATAGACTTATATTCCGAGCTGGTTTTCCCCGAGGGGGTTTTATCCAGGGTCGTGTTGACCAAAAACTATTGTCCTATTTTCATGTATGCTAGAGTTTAGAACAGCATTATTTCAGGTGTAAAGATCTAGAGGTGTATTATATTTGAGGTATGCATGTGCTAACCTATGGGCTACTAAAACTACATGCTAGAGCACCTTAAAGCTTGTGTAACCATAACTAAAACAGCAGAAAAGTTTCTGAACAGTTTGCTGTTATATAACAGCAGAAAAGAAGCGTTTGATACTTGAAACTTAGAGCCAACTTGAGGTCAAAGACAGACCTAGTTGGCAGCCTGTTAGGACCTCAGATTTCTTCATAAATCAATGCAAAAAAATAGTTGAGGAGGGAAACTACCACCAAGCAAAAAATATGGAAGAATCCAAACTTACTTTGTCTTCAACTTTTCTAAGATCTGCCACCAAATCTGAATTTCGTGCCTGTGGTACAATTACCCAAAGGAGGCAGTCAATTGCATGTACAACCATATATAAACCAAAGAAATTACATAACTAAGTATCAAACATATTACACAGACCTCTGCAATAATTGCCCTTGCTTCTGCTGCAGACACTGCTCGCAACGCATCAGCCAAATCCTTACTCATGGACTCAACCTGTGACATTGCCTGCTTTACAGTTTGCTCTCTCTCTAGTGTAAGATTCCGAACATGATCCCGCTCTACTTGTAGTTCTTTTTTTGCTTCTACCCATTCTCTCTACACAAGGAAACCCACATTAGCAATTTATATCTGAAGATGAAAATCTCGTAATTTAAAAATATTGCCAGATGCCAATATCAAGCAGGCCAGATCATAAAAACAAGAAAATCACATTAATAAAAAGATCATAGAAGAAATTGGAAAGAAAACTATGAAGTTGAGTGATAAACAAGGTGTAATAAACTTCAGAATGGGCAAAAAACAATAAACTAGTCTTGCTGATAAAACCATCCTGGTAAGAGACATTTTAAACACAGAAAGACAAATAAGAGATTATTTTAAGCTACAGAAACAAATGCTCATGTTTATAAAATTGTTTTAACAAGATATTGCACAAGAATGAAAATAAAACCAGAATACTTATCACTGTGCAGCTGTGACATAAAAAAATTATCAGGGAAATGAGAACTAGAGGACCAAAATCAGTGACACAGCTTTAATAAAGAAGTGCCTTTTAATTGCTATCCTTAAACAAATCAACAATGCCGCTACCGAAATGAAAATATGTCAATTATCAAATTAGGATAGAGAGAGAAAATAAATAAAGATCCATAAAAGCTGAGGAAAGAAATATTTTGTGCAAAGGAGTTCATATCTCTAACTGGATGGAACAAAACGATGAAGTGTCAGTACAAAAGCTAAACCATACATTCAATATAAAGAACAAAGGCTCTAACACATTCAACATAGAGTACACAGACTGCACCACAATGAGTATAGAGCATAAAGACTGCACCTTACATTGACATCCAAATACATGCGCAACAGGCCTGCACCCTATACTTAAATATTTGATCTCACACACACATACACTGAAAATACTATGTCCCAAACAGAAAGGACCAAAACAATGCCTCCACACCAAGAGAATGGAGCCCACAAGTTGACTAAATAGAGCCTTACATATCCTGTCAAGCAGGTTGTGGTCAAGTGGAAAATTAAATTCACCTTCATTGTGGACATACGAGCTCAATCACCCTGAGAACATGTTGCCAATGCAGCAAATTTGTGCCATCTTGCAATATCTCATCATTACCTGCACCTATGTGGTTTTTTCTGGGCACTAGGCAGATGGCCAAGGTGAGAGTCCTGGGGAAATTTGGCTGAATAGAAACCACTCAGAAGCAGCATCTAAGCCAAAGGTTTTCCAGTGCAAGAGGGTATTTAATCACCAAAAATCAAATAAAACATAAAATATATAAAAAACAGAGCATTACATATACTGATGAATCCGCAAATCAAATGTTTTCATGTCTTTCAAGAAGCCTTCACTCTGGGGTGGCAGGTGGGGGTGGGAATCTCCTTGATCCTGGAGGAAACAACATAGGCTATTATGCGTGGGGTCTAGGAAGTGCCTCTAACAACATCGCTGAAGATTACGCTCTATATATAGGGTTGAGCATCGTGAAAGAGAGAAATATCTCTAAAATCACAGTATTCGGAGACTCTATGATGATTGTGCGAGCAATAATTAAAAGGATCCCAACACAAAACAATCAATTAAATGGCATAATTCATCGTATTTTATCCCTTGGAGACAGGTTTGCAGAGTTCAAAGTATACCATATTAAAAGGAATTTAAACCCCTTAGCTCATCATTGGACTAAGGTTGGCACAAGATTGGGAAAGGGTGCAATAAATATCAATGGAGAAAGGGGGGCTTTTCACATCCCTTACTTTCCCCCTCGGTCTGGGCGTGATTGGACAGTTTATGATGAGACTTCTTGGCAACAGCGCCCCTTTCCTCGCACATATGGGAATTAATATTAAACGTGTGGGTATTCACTATGACATGAGAACCTCTGATTTTTAGGCGGTGGGATAGAACCGGAAATAGACTCATCAATGGTGTTCAGGAGAGACCTTTCCACTGGTTTTGAGCGGGGTTTCAGGTTGAGCAAGGTTTCGTCGGGTGCTCCTTGGGGTTCCTTAATGCTGTTCTTGCTGATTTTGGTTGGGGCGAGCAACAGATGTGTCTCTCGAATTTTTCTCCCAGGTTCTCTCTGGTTCTTTATTTGCTACTTTCTGGCTATGGTATTGACTGTTCTCATTTTCGTTTGATATCTGCTCGCCATGCCCAATATTACATTGTTGATTGTGGTTCTGGACTGGATAAGCCTGGGATTTGGAGACATTCTAGTTTGTGGTTAGAGTGGACAACGATGGGGCCATCTTGGAGCGAAATTAAAAAGGTTCTCTGTCGCCGTGAAGAAATTGCCCAGGCGAACAGTTCAGCTCTGCAACAATTATCAAATAATGTCCAGGATAGGCACAAATTTACCCTCAGCACTCTACTTCAGCTTCAATAAATCCTGCCAGGCTCTCTTCTCAAGGCGGCAGCACTGAACATGGTAATGGAAATGGAGATCGTGGGACTGCTCCCATGGATACAGTAGAAGGGCTTCAGCATCTGCTCAGGGCCCCAGATTATCCAGATTCTGCCTCCCTTATATAGTCTATGTATTTCAAAGTCTTGTGGTGTTTAGGACAATTTTATAAAAATGTAATCAGTATGGAAGAACAGGAATACTGTCTAGGAAGCACTATACATTTTGCTGTCTCTGTTTTAGTTTTAGAAATACTCTCAGACTGTATGCTTTTTTTGTAGACCTGCTTGACCATTGTTTGCCCAGGCACAAGCTTTTTTAAATACAAATCTATTTCTGTTTCTGTTAAAAAAAGAAGCCTTCACTCATAACGGAATCATTTCCAGAAGTGTTCCTGTTAGGTGAGCCTCTCTATCTATTTCGTACATTTTGGAAAGCTTACTATTCTTGAAGACACGTTTGTTTGGGAAAAGTTGACAAAAGAGGTAATTGTTATGATCGAACTTACCAAAACTAACCAAGTAAGCCAAACATACAAGGGGAGAACAGCTCCTTAATACAATACTAATGAAGAATTGCAACTACTTTCTGATTAATATTAAAGAGTCAAATAAAACTGTGTAAGAAAGACTGTAAGGTTCAGAAACATAATGAAAAATCATTCAGCACAGATTGCAATTATGTAAAGTACAGAAGAGAAGCACTGGCAAAGTTCCAGTCTGTCATGCAGAATTAATCCTATACAACACTTGCACAGGGGATTAAATCAACACAAAAGTGAGCTTACACAGTTGCTGAGCTAAAATCCGAGCAATGACAAGGAAACAATTGATAAAGTGGCACAGAAGGATTGGGTGGGGGCAAGATTTTTGACTAATCAAATTTAATCATTGTATCCAACAATATTATTCATTAGTTAGCTAACATCTACCGTGATATCAATGAATTGTATGAGATAATGAACAGATGAACTGGAGAGATAACAAACTGATCAACTGAATATAGTGCCTTGCACAATCAAAGGCTAATGAGATAATGCGCTGATGAGATAACGAACTAATGAACTGAATATAGCACCTTGCACAATCCAAGGCTAATGAGATACTGAACTGTTGATTTAGAACAGAGTTATTAGATTCTGACAGACAGATCGAAATGGGTGAGGCGCAAAATTATGGCACAAATAGATTCGCTTTTTGACTCCACAATTTACTCTGACAAATAAAAAATTACATAAAATATTCAAATTTTAATAAACAACCTGTATTCATGTACATGTTATGAACCCAATGGTTGATCAACCAAGCCTCCAGCAAAAAAGAGCACAAAGACACGTGAATATAATGTCAAAATATTTGAGTAATTATACAATCGATATGAAGACTAATGATACAATTAAACAATGTGATCTCTTTATGGGAAAATTTTGGGGACTAAATTTTGCACATGGGCTAATTTGCTATGTTTTTTTCCAAAAAAAAATGATTCCCCAATTTCTATTGTTTCTTCAAATGATTCGCCCAAATTATATAGGATAAAATTATTTACTCTATAAATCGCTAAAAATTTCTAAAAACTATATAAAATCCTTAAAATTTTGAATATTTTACAAAAAATATCTCCAATAGTTGGCATTTTAAGAATTAGAAAGATTTGCCAAGTTTATCCACTTTGATATAATTATGTATCCTTAAAAATTTTCCCTACTTGAAAGGATGGGTCACGACCAATGGTTGTAACTTTAGGGGTTTTAACTAATAATATTATATATTATATAATTATGTTTTATTATAATGATTATGTATTATTTTAGGTATAGTACATGCCCTCCCCGTTAAGAGATGCTTTTCCCTCAAAGCATTGGTCAAGAGCCACACTAAATTCGAAATGCCTCATACTTCCAAGATGTGTCCTCTAGCAAACTCTTTCAATTGATGATAAACTCTTGATAGTGTTTTGGATTGAGGAAACAGAAAGAGAGCATCATTGAAGCTTCATACAAAATGTTCGCATTGTAAAAGGATCAATCCATCCTAAGTTGATTTTGGGGACTGTCTATTGATAAGACTATTGACTTGAATTTCTTTGATTCCAAGTATACCTTTGATTAAAGTAAGGAGAGTGTCATCTTTGATGAAAGTAATGTTGACACTAGAAAGTTGACTAGTCATTGGGATAGATTTTGTCAATAGGATGTGTTGACCCCAAAACCTCACCTTTGAGATTTGGATGGTCAAAGGGCCAGTCTCTCCTTTCAGGCTGGCATTTAGAGGTTCTTATTGATAGCACAAGACCATCATTCAGAGATTTTCTAGGCACAGTGATTCTTGTTCTAGTCAGTTAGAGGATGGTTTCTTACAGGTGTTGAGTTCAGAGCTTGTTTCAGAGATTTCTGAGTTATTACAGGATGAGATTTCATTTCCAGATTTGAGTATGAGAGACTTGCCGCATTATGGGACACTTCTTGCCCATGAGGATCTTATTGACCCTTCACATCAATTATTTGACAACATATTCTTACTCCTTGTCCAATTCTGCTTCCAATGAGTATAAACTTGATGGTATTTGGACAACCTACTTTTTGGATGATGAGGTGGCACAGGTGATGACGAGGCAAGGTGAGGTGGCAACCCATGTGGGGCCCACACGCCTAAATCTGGGTCCTTTTTCCTCCTAAAACCGGGCCCACTAAGGCGCCCAACACTTGCTAAATGAAAACTGGATAAAATAAAGAAGTTTCCCAAAGTCATAAAGCATTCTAAAGCAAGTCAAAAAGTAAAACTTTTATCTTTTTCCTTTCCCAGCTTGTCACTTTTCCTGCTTTTGCTTTAGCTTTCCACTTTTTCCCTTTCCTAGCTTTCCACTTTTCCTGCTTTAGCTTTCCACTTTTTCCTTTTCTCCCTTTTTCTTCCATTCTATCACTCATGCGCCCTATTTCTCTCCATGAGGTGTGCCCCTCTTACCTTTTTGGCCACAACTTCTCCATACCTAACCAGTTTTGACCCATTCAACCTCCATTCTCCTCCAGATAACCCCCAGACTTGGCCAGATTACTTGGGAAAGGTGCGCTCGACCAGTTTTAGCGGGTTTTCATGCAGTGACACATGGCAGATGGACAAATTGACACATGGGTGTTGGATATTGGACAACTTGACCCAGTTTGGAAACATCACGGCGAATTCTTCATGCAGTTAGCTATATATGCAGCATGCTTCCACAGTTTATAGTTTGATCACTCTGTTGTAGGAGCATTACTACTCTCTCATTCTATTCTATCTCTCATTCTAGCTTCAAATTCTCAGATTCCTGGAGATCATTGTAACAATTCATGGCTTTTCCATGTGATGGAGCCATTCCTCTAATTTGACATGAATAAAGAGTCTTATGTGTTGATTTGGCCTAGATTCTTGTTGTTGCATTGGATTTCTAACAAATTGCAGGTTTCTTGAAGCTCATCCTTCATTGGGGGTTGATTTGGCACCATTGGAGTGTTCTTTTCTTGCTGATTTCTTTCTTTTTGCATTCTATTGGTTCGCTTTGCTTAGGGTTTTCCACTAAAATTTATCTTAAATTAATTTTTATGCAAGTTTTGGGTGAGGTTATCTAACCCTCAATTCCAAAACCATTTCATGCTTGTTGATTTTTGTTTTTACAGGTCAGATTTTATCCATCAAGTAGCACGCCCTAGGGTAGCCTCCCTGTGGTTGGCATGCACCAGCCCAAAACGAGAGGGGTGTTATCATTCGTGACCTTAGGATCCACTCCTGAATTAAGCCTAGTTTGATTCCCTCAACCTACAATCGACCTAAAGCCTAGGGTTTCAAATTTAGCCTTAACAGGATGACGGTAAGGTATCCTTATTACATGCTTCTTGATCTCAATTGTACAATACTCCTAATTTTCTTCAATTTGTGTATTCAAACCTTCATCATATACTTGTGTTCTTTTGACAATCATAATTTTTCCTCAATAGTAACACTTCGATTTTAATTTCGATTAATTTGTAATTGTCTCTTTATTCATAGTTTGCACTTTGACTTTTAAAACATTCTTGATTCAATTGGTTCAGAGGATGTTGACTTTTGGAATTAATATTCCCTTTCATTTTAATATTTTACCTATATAACTAGCATTTAGTTTTGTTCTCTTAGACGGTCATTTCTCTCATCTTTACATGGTAAAACCTTGTCGAAATTTTTCTTGAGAGCTAGTTCCTTTTATTGTGATTCTTCATCACTTTGAAAGTGGGATCTAACACACCATCTATATCTTTCGATGATGTGGCTTCGAAGAACTTCATTGTAGTAACATGGAACATTGTTTTCTTATTTATATACCATATCGTCAACTATTTCTTTCTTATATTGTTGGTTACTCCAGATAATTTGAGTCTATAGCCATCTCTCTTGATTGCCTTCCCCTTTCAAGTACTCTCTAGATGCTCTTAGGTGTTTAGCTCTTTTTTTTAGGCATATCACAATCCCTATATGGCCCTACCCACCCAAAGCCTTCCCGGAGAATCACCTATTTCTTCCATGTTGTCCTATCAACAAGGAATCAAGTAAAATGCAAAGGTCCAGGATTCCTCATACATCAAATTTGTAGGAATGTTATCCAAGACCATTGTTACCTTCTATATCTGTCTCTTCTTAGAAAATGATATCAAATATCAATGTGCTTCAAGTGGTCATGGAAGACAAGATTCTTGAAGAGCCTGATGCAACAAAGATTATCACTCTAAATAGCAATGAGCTTTAGCTTCTCATCAGTCAACTCCGCTACCAACTTTGGAAGCCAAATAGCTCCAAAACTAGTTGAGGAAGTTGCCATGTACTCTATGTTAAATTAAAGCAACTGCAAGAGCCATTCTCCAGGAGGATGGCATAAGACCCTAGTTGAGATCTAGGGCCCCCAGTACACTCCTAGGGTTCTTGGTCTAGGACCAAGTAGTTAGAGCCATGGCAAAAAACCCTAGTGAGAGACCCCAGTGTATTACTGGGGTTCTTGGTCAAGGACCAAGCAATTTGATGATATAAGCCCCTAGATGTGTACTAGGGCCCCTAGATTTGTTCCAAGGAATCCTTGCTCGATGCTTGGATTGATCCTTGGTTGTGTACCTTAGTGGATAAGACCCTAGTGGTGATCTAGGGCCCCAAGATGTCTTCTGGGGTATCCTGGTCTGGGACCAGGTGGTTCTTGGTTAAATGCCAAGAAGAGATGATGTGTGATCTTCCTCTCTCCCGAGATGGTCCATGAGACCTAGGAGCAGTTAAGAAGGACATGATCACATGAGTGGCATTCCTCTTATGCTGGGATGATAAAAGATTATAAGTTATCATGAGGCTTATGTGGACATCTTGCCATTGAAAAAGACCCCTTTGACTTTGTCTTGTTGCCTCCCCTTGCTTGAGTCACGTCCTTCTTAATGTTTATGTGGTGTTGGTCTTTTCCAGTCTCTTTGACTTGTTGACTTTCTAATTAATATTTTTATAATTAAAATATTAATTATTTTTATTATTGGGTTTTAATTAATCCTAAAAGTTAGGGTTAATTTATCTAACCCTAACCCCTTCATAAACTATAGAAAGGAACCTCACCCCCCTCACTCTTACACACTTCCTACATATTCTTCCTCCCACACTTCTCTTTGTCTGATTTTTGTTGTGGCTACTCTTGTTCAATTTGGTTTTTGGGTGCGGCCTCCTTGGAGTATTTTTCTCTTGTTGTTTTAAGGTGCGGCCTCCTTGGAGTATTTTTCTTTTGTTGGTTGAGGGTTCGGCCTCCTTGGATCTCTTCTGGTTTGTTGATTTAGGGTGTGGCCCTCTCTTTCAGATCTTCCTCTTGATGTTATATGTGGCACAGCCCCCTCCTCTCTCCTTTTCCAGCCTACCGCATTTTACTTGTTGGTGTTAGACTATCGTTGGTGCCTCTTTAAGTTGCCACTGGTGTCTCTTCTTGCTTCCACCGGTGTCTCTTGTATGCTGCCACTGTCTACCAGATTACAGATTGTAGGGCTTGATGAGACAACCCTAAGATTGCCACTTAATTTGTTGTAGTAGTCCTACATATTTTGGACAATCTTGTTTAGGGTTGTTCGTGGCTTCTTTCAGCCACAAGTTTGGACAGTGTTGCCCTTGTTTCAGCCTTGTATTTGATGATTTGTGTACTGGGTGGTTTTCTGATCTTTTCCCTAAAGTCTTCTTGGCAAAATTGTTCACTAGTTCATGATGAGATCTACCCCTGAGGGTTTGATCCATGAACCATAAATCTTTTTATGGGCATGCAAAAAAGAGGACAGCAGCAAGCATCTAAGGTAAACTTGTTCTTTAATTATTAATAAGTTAATGTTCAGATTCTTTGTATTATTTCTGTGATTGGTCTACTTCAGAAATTTTGATTTGATTGTTGATCTATATCTACTGTAATGAATAAATTTTAAAAAAATAGTTATGTTTTAGTTTTCCCTTGATTTTCTAATATGGAATCAGAGCTTAGGGCGTGAAAAGAGCTCAATTGTGGCAGACTTTTGAGCCTACGTAGATCCACATATAAGGGTTTGTTTTGCAAATCAGCAGCAAGCTTGTTTTATATCAGATCTTGTTTTCAATATGGCTTTATCTTCAGTCAAAGCAGAAGATAGGCTTGAAGGGGCTTCAAACTTCAATGCCTGGAAGGCTAGGGTGTTTAATATCTTAGAAGAAGGTGACTTGGATGGGTTAGTTACCAAGGTAATAGAAGAGCCTACTTCAAATACAAGAAGAGCAGCATATAAGAAGAGGCAGGAAAAAGCCAAGAGGGTAATTTTTTACTCGATTAAAGACAGCATGATGCCTCTTATTGCTCATCTACGGACAGCTAAGGAATGCTTTGATGCCCTAGCAAATCTATATGAAAAGAAGGCCCCAACTCATAAGAGGATATTGAAGAAACAACTAAGTACATTAAAGATGGGAAATGATGAATCTATCTATGTTTTTCTTTTCCAAAATTGTCCAAACAAGAGATCGGCTTTGCAGCAATTGGAGTTGCAGTGGATGATGATGACCTTGTACAAACAGTAGTAGATGGTCTTCCTGATTCATGGGATACATTTCTCTCATCAGTCAATGGAAGAGAAGTTCAAACCAACTTCAAGAGATTACGACATGATTTCTTGGAAGAAGAGGGTAGACTTAAAAGCAGGAATGAACCTTCAACGATGAAAGACCATGCTCTTTCAGTCAAAACCAAGAGATGGAAGAAGTTTCCTCAGCACAAAGGCAAAGGTAAGAAACCCCAAGGTAAGCACTCTCACTTTCACTCTCATTTATCTAAAGTAAGATGCTTTAACTGTAAAAGGCTAGGTCATTATGCAAAAGACTGCAGGAACCCTCCTTCACAACAGAAACAGAGAAGTAGGTTCCATGCTTCAATTGCAACTGAGGAAGAAGAACCTCAAAGAAGAAGGACCAGAGTTGCTACTAAAGAACAAGAATAGCGCAGAGAAAGTTATCTTGTTTCAGCCCTCTCTGGTACTGTCACCAAGTCGAAAGAAGTTTGGTTAGTGGACAGCATGGCCTCCAAACACATGACAGGCTTCAAACAGAACCTTGTGAACTATCGAGATAAGAAGTTCAATGTGAAGGTAGAATTGGGTGTTGATGGCACCTATGCCATCAAACGATTTGGATCAGCATCCTTTCAGCTTCAGTCAAGTTATGTATTTCATATTGAAGAAATTCTTTATGTTCCTAGATTAAAGAAAAATCTTATCTCGGTTGCAATTCCAGAAAGAAAAGGGTACTCAGTAGCCTTCTCCAAAGGGAAAGCTCTTATGTGGCCCTCAAATGAAGTATGAGCTCAGCCATGACAATCGGAGCTCCAAGAAGGTGGACTTTACAAAGTCACTGGTCAAGTTATTCAAGCATTATCTCATGAGATGATCAACCCCTGTGAACTATGGCACAAAAGGTTTGGACATCTCAACTATAATGCTCTCTCAGGTTTGCAAAAGATGGTAGCAGGTATGTCAGTTTTTTCTTTTGAGCATGATAGTATTTGTAGAGGCTGTGCTCTTGGAAAAAATACAAAAAAAAGCTTACCTTCACAGTAATAGAAAAACTAATGGTATATTAGATCTTATTCATTCTGATCTTTGTGGACCTATTACTGCTCCGTCCATGAATGGTTGTCTTTATTATATCATTTTTATTGATTATTGTTCTCATAAAACTTGGATTTATTTTTTGAAAACTAAAGTTGAATCTTTCAATAAATTTCAAGATTTAAAGAATCTTGTTGAGAATCATACAAGCAGACACATCTGTGTTTTAAGAACAGACAATGGAAAAGAATTTGACTCCCACAAATATGATGATCTCTGTCGAACTTCCAGGATTAAGAGGGAGTTGATTGTACCGTATAATCCTCAGCAAAATGGGGTTGCAGAAAGAAAGAACAGGACAATTTGTAAAGCAATCAGAGCCATGATTTATGATCAAAATCTTCCATTGTCTTTTTGGGCCGAAACTGCAAGCACTACAGTCTATATTCAAAACAAGTGTCCTCATAAAGCCCTGGAAGAGAAAACTCCAGAAGAAGTTTTCACCAGTAAGAAGCCTTTTGTTGACCATTTCATAATCTTTGGCAGTCCTGTCTACATTTATGTACCAAAAGAAAAGAGAACTAAGCTAGAGCCCTCTGGAAAGAAAGGCACTTTAGTGGGGTACGGTGAGACCTCGAAAGCATATTGAATCTATGTACCAGGGCAAAAGTTCATAGAGGTTAGTAGAGATGTGACCTTCCATGAGGAAGCAACCTTTCGTCGTTCCAGAAAACTTCCATGTGATACAGAGGAGTAGGCAGCTCCATCTCCAGAACCTTCAATTTCACAACTTCCAGATGAGCGGCCAGAGAGCCTTTAGTGGATCCCATAAGGGATTTTGTTGAGTTTCCTCTAGAGAAACCTCCTATCAAAAGGAAGCCAACTTGGTGTCGTGAAATTTTAAAGGAAGCAAAAAAGCATGTAGCACCTAAAGGTACTTTCAAGGAAAGCAAGAAACCAGATAAATACACAGGTTTGATAGCTCAGTTGAATCTTGTGATTGACTCGGAACTTTCCACCTTTGATGAGGCTGCCAAACATAAATTGTGGAAGGATGCCATGATAGAAGAGTACGAGTCAATATTGAAGAATGATGTATGGGAAGTGCTCCCAAGACCTCAAGGCAAATCAGTAATAACCTCTAAATGGCTTTACAAAATAAAGCATGCAACAGATGGCAGTGTTGAACAATTCAAAGCTAGATCTGTGGCTCGTGGCTTCTCTCAGAAAGAAGGAATTGATTATGACGAAATCTTTGCTCTTGTTGCCAGGTATACCTCTATCAGAATCATCATCTCTCTTGCTTCAGTTTTTATTGGAAACTTCACCGAATGGATGTTAAGACTACCTTTCTTAATGGTGAAGTTGAGCAAGAGGTTTATATTGAGCAACCCGAGGGTTTCGTGATCCATGGGAAAGAATCCCATGTCTGCAAACTCAAGAAAGACTTGTATGGATTGAAACAAGCTTCGAGAGCTTGGTATGGAAGAATTGACAATTTTCTTCAGAGTCTTGGGTTCTCCAAGAGTATAGCAGCTCCTAATCTATATATAAAGATTGTGAAGAATCATCCTGCTATCTTCGTCTTATATGTGGATGATTTGTTCCTTAGTGGAGAGGAACATCTACTAGCTCAGACTAAGAGGGAGTTATCA
>ML783734.1:229496-241702 GCA_009831015.1 Picea engelmannii
ATCCTTTGCTATATGTTGTTCAAGAGTCATACCTACCTGTAACCCTAGTTATTGTGTAAAGGGTAAAAGATAATTAATATTAATAGTAATAGTAATATTAATATTAATATTAATTATTATAATAATAAATAATTAATATGTCTAAGTGAGGTCGACCCTATTGTGCCAATAGACACTTTAGTTGACAAGACAAGTCTAATATAAGTAAGATGAAATCTTTCATTATAGACACACACACACACTTGTGAGTTTTGGAAATTTCAGCAAGTACACTTCTTGGTCAAAGTTGTGCACCTCTCTTGGGCGCTAGAGTATTAGGGTTTTGTGCACCCTCTTGTGTGCTAGGATATTCTTGGTGGTGAAAAGGTCTCTCTTGAAGAATATAGCAAAGGATTTGGCTGGTTTTTTCTCCCTTGTTTGAGAAGGGTTTCCCAGGATATATCTTTTGTTCTTGTGCATGGTGCTTCTTCATGTGATCTTGGTTGTTGCAGCATTTATGGTTATGGTTAATTGTTAAAATAGAATGAACTTCATGCTTAACCTAATGCTATGAAAAATCAACAACGCACACTAGTCTACACTATCAAGTTTACTAAGGAAGCCATCCAAGAATGTGGGGAAGCATCTCTTCAATTTTCTGATGATGTTTTCGTTGGAAAAAATATAAAAAAATAAATATTAACTAAAAGACCATTGAAATTAATGTAAAATTGTAAGTCAACAAAGATTGATATTGATTTATAGATTCAAATCATTCAGTTGTTCGCCAATCCATTCATCAATTGACATTCAACATTGAATTATGCATCCACAATCAGAAAATCAAAAACTTCATCATTAATCATTTTCACCAGTGTGCATAAAAAAATCATCCAATAACATTTCCACAAAATGAAAAACATCGCTAAGAACATGTAGTTGAGGCTTCAAGTTCTATGTTTGTTTCCTCATCATCATCAAGTACACTTAGGTCCTAGGTTAGTAGTTTCTCCAGGCAATCATTGCTCTCAAGCTTGGGGTCATCTTCTAGTACAATCACTGGAGATCAACTTCATTTTTTGAAAATTTCATGAAGTGGGATCTAATCCTTGTGTGTGTATCTTTCAAACGCATAAGACAAAGCATGCACTCACCTTTTGTCACTTCATATTCTTTATCCCTGCATCATCATCATTGAGTAGACTTAGGTGCTCAATAGGCTCTCCGATAATCATTGCTTAGCTTAGTGTCATCATCTGGTACAATCACGAGAATCAACTCCATGTTTTGGAAATTTCATGAAATGGGATCTAACCCTTGTACATGTGGCTTTGCAATGCATAGGAGAAAGCATGCACTTGATTTTTGTTGCTTCCCCTATAGTCTTATACCTCTTCCTCCTCCCATAAGTATTTTCCACAATGGTTATTGAGGGTTGAAACTCCTTCCCCATCTAGACATGGTGTGGAAATTACAAACAAAAAAATCAACAAGTTGAAACTTGAGGAAACTAGATGTGAGGACTCGGGGAGTGCAAAATGCCAAAAATAATGAAGAATGTTGATGTTGAACCAATGCTCATTTCAATAAGTTCACATGCATGATGAAGCTATGATTTGTGCCAACATTCACTTGCAAAGCCAAGTGCAAGTTGGGAAAATGAACCTTGATTTGGTGCATCTTATTTCAATGCTAAAGTACCGAGGTTGGCTCCTTGCACTATGGGTAAGGTTACCATAGAGGTTCACTTGCCCCTTGGTTCACCTCACTCACATAGATCTAGCAAACCACTCCACAAAGCAGGTCACCTAGTTCATGAGCGCAATGAAGGTCGAAGCCAAAGCCAAGAGCACCACAATTGGTTGTCTCCACCTCTACCTGTGAATACTAAGTTCCCCAAACTTGACTTGGCTATCTCAATGGAGAAACATCTAAAATAGCAAAATGATGGCAAAAAGGATCCTATTCCACCTATTGACAATTTGCCAATTAATGGGTGGGGCCAAACCCAAATAACTGACACTCCTCTAAATATTGGATCTATTGTTCTTGCTTAGTCACTACACTGCACGAGTTTCCAAAATGAGGCAATGGGGGGGGTAGGGGGATGAGCATCCGAAACAACTAGAACATGCCCCCAATGGAGACAACAATAATAAATATATATTTATATATAAATAAAAATATTAAAAAAAACTGCAATGGAATAAACTGCAACTTGCACTTATGCAATCACCAGTGAGTCAGTGACAAGTCTTGAAGGTTATATTTTGAGGTTGGAGTCAAATCAAGGTTGAAATTTGCGAATGTAAGCCAGAACATTGATTGAACATTCGATTCCAAGTCCAGGAGAAACAACCACAAGCCTATCTACATGATTCACATTTCAAGCCTGAGTTATGGTCCATTGATCACAACTAGCCCTATACACATTAAGCTATTTAGGACTAGGTGAGCATCACGGGATATTAATATGAATTCTCTATCCCAATTTCAAAGTAGTACCATTAGTATAGTGCACAAAATTTTACATTGTTGCAACTAACTTTAAGTAGTGTTGTCTCAAGAGGTTCCATCCACTCAACCATTTTTTAACCCAACAGGAAAGCTACAGCGCGAAGAACATCTATGAGTCCCCGAAAAATCAGTGCACATGGGGTCAGTCCCCTAAAAGTCCCATAAATTTCACCCAGAATGTGGGAACGGTCCCCTAAAAGTCCCTAAGTCCCCGATAGAGTCCCCAATCATTTTGGAACATTTCTGAGGAGTTCCAAAGTCCCTGAAACACCAGAAAGTCCAGAACATGGGTTTTAAAGAGCCTTAATGTTATTTTATTGTGGCCAGCTGTCCTCCAGATTCCGTTTCTTCTGTATGTTTGCTGCCACTTGGCCATATGAATGTTTTTATGTTTGATTCTGTTTAGATTTTTTGATAGCCCTGTTGGCGTAGCTAGTTGCATGCTTTTGGCCCTGCTGGCTGCTTAATAAAGTATATAGGAAGCATTTTATTCAAAATAATTACTACTGCAACAGCAAAAGCCTCTGATCAAGCATCTAAAATGAATTTGTATGAAGATTTTCTAAGAAGAAAAACAAGAATTTTAAATGAAAAATAGAATTAGCATCAAATATCTATAAAATTGATTTTAAAGAGAACTATTACAGATGGCAAACAGCTTTGGACTGCAAGTGCAAATTTCATATCCAATAGACAGGAGTGCCTAAAATACAAAACAATTCAAACAAAATCAACTCACAACAATAAACAAAAAATAGACGAGGCAAGAACTACATACTTGCAAACGGTTCAAGTCATCTTCCAATCTCTTTCTTTCTGCTTGCCTGGAACTCTGCATTTGCAATGAAAATCCCCATGCATATTATGAATAATCATAAGTAGAAAAAAGACAACTTTAAAATGAAAAAAATAAAGATTTGATCATTCTAAACAGAATATTTGACATTATATCCTTCCAAATACAAAGTGATAGATACCTCACGAATTTCATCTACATTCTGAATTGTATCCAGAGTTGCCTGTAATGATATCAAATTACAAATAAGATAAAGTTGAACCTCAACACAGAGAAAGAATGAAATTATTTAAGCGTCCACCAATGACCAAAATAGATCAAAGGGAGTTGAAAATATAAGAAATAATAGAAGCAAAATAAGGAGTCTCTGTGGCATCTCCTCCCTAAAGCAGAAGAAAAGTAAATAAATAGCATAACGTCAGAACAAAATGGAGGTCAATCCATAATGGATAAATCAGCCCTGAAGGAGAAAGAGTTTAAACAAGCAATTCCAAAAAAGTGTAGAACAGCCCTACTTGTAATCGGTGCACTTTATCTGACAATAGAATCACTTCTTCTGATGCCCTTTTCTCTGCATTCGACAGTATTTCCTTTTCGTGTTCTAACACAGAGACCTGTCCAGGAGGGTCATATTAATAATTAAACCTTTACTCGCCAAATTCACTATAAACCATTGCCCCTTTTCGACATTGTAAATACCTCCATTGAAAACCTCCGAGCACGCTCCTCGGCTGCCTGAGTACTCTGAGAGTTTTCACGCAATCTCCGTTGATACTCTGTTATCATTTGGGAGAACTCTACATTCCTTGCTAGAACACCATTCATCTCATTCCGCTGGTTTATTTAGAAAAAAGAGTGCATGCATTAAAACCATCAATTTTCACAGCAGAATCAAATGATATAAAATTTTAAACAAGCTTCACTAATGAACAAGCTCCATCTGATTCAAGGACAATGTAATAATCGAATTTCTAATTGAGGTTCAAGATATGTAGTGAATTGTTTACCTGGTTTTCTGAATCCCTCGTAAATGAGTTTAGCCTTTCACGAGCATAGGTTGCTTCCAAATGAAGTCGATCGCGCTCAGAGCGTAGAGCATTGGCTTCATGCCTGGTCCAAAGAACCAATTAAATAAAGACAAAAAATTGCACCTGGTGGTCTATATTGCTTATTTTCGCTACTGACCTAATACTAGTAAAAACATGAGAAGCTGAATATCAATGGTGCAGAAATTTTTGCAACTGCAAATTAATGCAAGGAAAAGCCAATCATATTTCCATGATCTTAAAGTAAAAATAAAACAACCTAAATTCAAGACTGTAAAATAAGGATATTGTCAACAACATAAATAAAATGCGTGGTTGTTTCAGGTCTTGGCTGTCCATGAAGAGAATTCCACAATTACACTTGTCAGACCAGCTATTTCAGAACAATATGCTCTATGTTTAGAAAAACAAGGAAAATATTACATCAAATTCAAGTTGATTTCTTACATACAGGGAATTTTTTTTGTCTAGCAAGGTAAAAAAAGTTGAAGCAACAGAAATGTATGGTGCATTTAGATTCAGAAGAAAACCACTATAAATATTATTATGAATGGGCTCCTTGAAGAAAATTGTCAGGTGGATGTTTTAACCAGAGTGCGTCTTAGACAATCAATTGCTCGAATATTTCACCAAATTGTTTTTCTGTCAAAACTCAAAGATAAACAGAACTTCTATTTAATGATGTCTTCAAGATCCTGTCAAATTGCAGTCCAATATTTCATTAATGCTTTGATACCGCTGTAATGAACAGTAGTTCATTAACAGAATATCCAACATAAGAAGGACAAAGAGTTGAAATCCATATAGGATAAATAATATTTAATTGATAATTAAATGAACGAGATATGAGATGGTGATTGATATAATGCCTTGCGACGGTATACTTATATGCATTGAGTAGTCACGAAGATGAATTGTCATGTGACATGTCCCTTAGGTCATGTCTTTTAGTTTTATTATTATTTATTATGATTATTATATTTTATATTAATTATAGTTACTGCTTTAAATATAAGTTATATCAGTGTACAGATGTCCTGTAAATCAGACTTTAGATAAGAAAAGGTAATTTCGTAATGTCCAGCGAATGACCACAAAAGTAGGTCAATGAGACTCAAAAGTACCAGTGTAAATACAAGAAGATCAAATCATGTAAACAGAAGAGTGTTCACCAAAAACAAGCAGCATGGTATGACAGAACATAATGCTTTATGTAAGGCTCACATATAACAATGATAACAAAAAAATGGTTTAAAAAAAAGAAAATTGAATAATGTTAGACCATAAGCAAAGCCGGAGGAAAACAACGATCAATGCTTGTGAGAGGCACAACCTGGGGTTGAAACTTGAAACCAAGATGTATATCATGGTGAAGAAACTCTAAAATGGTAAGGCCTAGTTGAAGGCCTGCAATTACAAGGTATTTGGAACATATTCAAAGAAAAGAAAGATCTGTAGAGAAGGAACATTTTCAAGATCTACCACCTAAAAACATGCAGCAACCAATGAGAAATCAAGTAAATACTTCAGCATGTACTAACAAGATCGAACACATCCCAAAGACAAACACATAGGAGAATCCTTGTTAATCCCAACAAACATGACAGGAGAATACAAAATCAATAGATTCCATAACAAAGAAGAAATTACAACTACAAGGACCAATACTCTCACAGATGGTGCTGGAAGAAGAATGCCGAACCCAAAATAACATCAGCAGCACCTCTGTATGGCCTCAGAAAAGCATTGCCATGTAACACAGAATACAGGATAATTACAAAGAAAATCACAAAAAATTGTAGGGATCCTCCCAAAGAAAAATCTGATGGAACAAGTCTTTGTAGAACATGTCAAAAGCTATTAACAAAGCAGTGTTGTGACACTCGGTAGGGACTTGCAAGTCTTGGCAAGTCTCTCCCAAAACAGGTACCCACTTCAAACATGTGGAAAAACTAACCTAAACCCTAGACTCGGGATATCTCACCCTCATATCAGCATACAGATACAGGTTTTCAACATATTCAGTTTTTTTTGCAAGTTTAGCCATTTCTATTTTTAGCATGTAGCCTATGCATATGATTTACATGCAGATTTTGGAGGATGAAGACAGCCAGAAAGGCACTTACAGATTCTTGAATCCACTATTTTCAGAGACTTGTTGTTTTCAGCAGATAATCACAATTTTTGGGCAACCATTTGATAGTTCTCCAAAAGAGCACATTCAGATATTCAAGATTCACACTCTCAATTCATGCGCTAAAATCAAACCTAGTACATGTTCACAGATTATTTTATTGCTCGGGGATTTGGAACTGGACAGGTTCTTGGCGGGTGGTTCACAACAAGTAAACTCAGAGGACATCTCACGCTCATATCAGTGTACAGATGGACAGGTTTCAACATATTCAGTGCATTTTTTGCAAGTTGCTCCATTTCTATTTGCGGCAGGTAATCCATATATACGATTTACATGCAGATTTGGGAGTATGCATGGAAGGGTGAACACAGATAGAAAGGCACTTACAGATTCATGAATCCATAATTTTTAGAAATTGGTTGTTTTCAGTAGATGATCACAATTTTGGGCACCCATTTGATAGTTCTCCAAAAGGGCACTTTCAGATTTTCAAGATTCACAATCTCAAAAAAAAAAAAATTTCGCAATTTTATCTTTCTTGAAATATGGTTGTAAATTTGGATAACCTTTTGGCAGATGTGCATATGGTTCCATTTTGGTGGGCATTTCAAGGTGATCAAGGTATTGATCAAAACTGGCCCAAAAATAGAATTTTGGTGCTTATGGAGATCATCCCATTTTTGGATACCCACTGTTGATTCATGGGGTCCAAATTTGAGAGCAATTAAAGACTATRAAATTTTGATCTACTTYTAGCCTCCAGATTTTTGAGATTTGGTCATATTCTTGGAGACCCAGTATTGCATACAGCATGGGAGTCAAATTTAAAATCAGAGAATTTGGTTTTTGGTCAAAATTATGGGATTCGGAACTTTCTAGAACATTCTAGGAGCTTCCATGGTGGACCCAAGGTTATACTTATAACTTTCATGATACTTTGATCATGAGTCCAAATTGCATTCAGTGGGACCAACAGCAATTGAACACTTCGGGAGGAAGCTTCAAACACATTCTTGCATCCACATGGTCTATTTATAGTCAAGAGATTATAATTTCTCAGTTCATCAAGCTTCAAACACATTCTTGCATCCACTCTCAGTTCATGTCTGCTGCAATTTCTGAAGGTTGCTTGCCTCTGGAGCATATCTATTATTGGAGTCATGGGCACACTACCTCAAGGTGCGTCCATTCATCTATTATTGTCTTGAGAAGTGTGCCCTACTTGTGGTTGCAAGAGAGTGTGGCTTACTGAAGAGACTATCTATTTTTTATCTCGGAGTAACATTTTTTACTTTTCGTCAGAAAAAACTCATATTATTTATTATTTCAAGTAGAAATAGGTAATGTTACATTTTGTAACAGTCATAGACGACTTTGACTGTAGCTTCAAAAAAGGTTTGCTTCCTAGGAAGGACTAAGAAAGAGTCTTATAACAGTGCAAGCATTTACCCATCAGTAATTTTCAGTAAGAGAATCCTTAAGAAGTACATTTTGATTTTTGTATCCCCCATTTATCCACTCTGTCAGTAATTTAGAATCCTCAAAGAACTAGATCTCTTCCACATTCCTTTCCTTTGCTAATGCCAATCATGAAGGCAAATCTATATTCTGCCCAGTTGCTATTTGCTGGTTTGAGATATGTCTCACTGCCCAAGCACTGCAATGTGTGACAAAGATCTGGGGGAGGTATCCTGACTACTTGCACAGTATGAGATGTCCCAACATCGAAAGCAACAAGTCCATAAGTGCCTCGTTGGTCGAACATTGAAGGCCTCCCAGGGTCTCACATATTTCTAGGACAAGGCACTGCCCTTTTACATGTTTTAATCACTTTTTATCAAGGAAAACTAATAGAATATCTTGCATCCCCACAAATCATGTTGGAATAGATTGCAAAGGGGTCACTTGTACTCGGCTTTCAAGGTTATTCTCAAGTGTTTCTGCATTTTTAGGCCAAATTAGCTTGCTACTCTGCATACTTTTATGCAGAAATAGGAAGATCTATAAGATATTTTCAATTTGTGTGCATTGGAAATTATTAGTAATAAGAAATCTGCATTTGTTTAATGTTTTCCTTCGATTTCAGGGTGTAATTGCTTGCTTTTTTGCACTTTTGAGCGCATAAAAGCAAGAGATATCACCTACTAGTAACCATATTGAGCAATTTTATCATGTAAGATAAGATAAGATATCAATGTCCAACTACTAACCATAAATAGATAAAAGGGACTGCTAAGTACATCAGAAATAATACATAGTGGGAGTGTGAGTGTATCTCCTATAAAAGCATATCTATCCTCTAAGATCAATGACCTAGAGTCTAAAAATCTATCCTCAAAGAACCAGAAAGATACAAAGCTTGGAATCCCAAAGAAGAGAGGAACCCTCTCAAGAACTCGAAATAAATGTCTCGACTGGAGGCTCCTAGAGGATGTGCTCAATCCCTACAGGGGCCATTGCCTACTGATTGGGGAGGGAGGGTGGGCCGCTGCTAACATCCAAATCTGTACTGACAATCAATGAATCTCTCTTACCATCCAACTATGAAGCGAGAAAACCCATGGTGGAGGGTTGTCCTAATGATTTGAACGATCTTGGAGTACTGGAAGATTTGGATACAACATGTTGCCTGGAAGAAAACACTCTCTACTGAGATCTAAATGGGTGTGAAGGAGGGTGTATGTTGTGAACAAAAGCGTTGTCTCACGTACAGGCCCAACACTATCACATAGTTCTCATGGGTGGAGGTCAAGGGTATCCCCGAGGTCTCACAGATGTGAAAACTGAGGTGGTGTAACTACTCTATGCATATCTCCCGGTGGCTCTTTATGTGTGCACCAAGAAGGAGGAGGTGATCATTCAGTGGTTTGGGTGATTTGAGCATAGCCAATCAAAACCCAGAAACCTCCCATCTGTATAAATCCAAGCACTGCTGGTCAATGTCTTTGAAGAAGATGGAGAGGAGGTTCTGGGAATCCTTGAAAAGGAAATGGAATCGACCTTGGATCTCATCATAGACTGGGCAACAAAAAATGAAATGCTCCTTTGTTTCAGTCTCCTATACTTGGCAAAGACAAGTATTGTGTGTTCATGACATATGATGATTGGTTTCCACCGAGGCAGATGGGAACCAACTCAGAATTGGCCGAGAGGGATCTTGGGGCATGCTTCCATTATCAAAGAGTATAGGCTAGTCTGATAATGAGGCCATCTCTCATCTCCATGAATTGCTCTGCATAGAAGGACATCTTGGGCTTGAGACCATTCATCGTACTTGCTAGTGGACAGCACCATACTTGCTAGTAGACAGCTAGTGGACAGCAGCATACCAACCTAGAGATAAAAAGAATAAAGTGAGGTAATGTTGGCTCATTTCCTAAGAATTATTTGAACTCCTTTAATCCTTGCATGAAAGAAATACTTAGATGATAACAGGGATGAAACCACCATCTAGGCATATTGACTAATATGTTCCAGAACAAACCTTTGTACCAGCCAATTTGATAAAAAAAAATGGAGTGTATTTATTTGAAAAGTAGTTGAATTGTTGAACTTGGTATTATTTGATGGATTGCAAGCTATTTGATATTTTGATTCATGTTTCAGTTTTTGAGACAGTTAACCCCTAGATTGCCAGTGCAACTGGAGGGTTAAGATAGCTAGATTCCATCAACAGGTACATCAGGGGTTTCTCATTGATCAGATCTTGCTACACACTTAGTGTCATCACATTCCGAGAACTTGCTATTTTTAGCAATTCTCCTATTTTCTAGGAGCCAGAGTTTTGAGTCCCACATGTCAAAGATATCTACATATTCTTGGTCCTTGAGAGCTTACAATGCTGATGAATCTATTTCGAGCAACATAAAAGCAATTTCATGACATTGTTATATCTAGAAGTAACATTTTCATGGTTTGCATGTCGATTCTGAGCACATATTCGGGTTCCTTGCAGGAAAACGAATCTAATGAGACTGTTTTCATTGACATGTGTGACGTTATTTTCAACAATGTTTGTTTTTAGGTGTGCTATATTTAGCAAAGGTCTCATAGCACTTCTCTTCATATTCCCTATTGGCTATTTTCTATAGTTTAGGAATTGGACTACTATTTGTGGCATATCTATAATTAAAAGTTCCATTTATAGCAGGTCCATGGTGTAATGTCAAGGTTCCAGTGTGCAGTGGTGGAGTGGTTTCCAAGTTCCGATTGGTGAAGAATGGTGATTCAAGTTCAAAAGTGAGCAGGTGGACATGTCTTCTTAATGTTGCATGTGGCAAAGATTCAAAAGGTTTCCATTTGTACGAGGTCTTGCTAAATTTACCTTGTGCTAAAACCCTAGATCAATTCTCCAAACCCTAGGCATTTGTCCAACTAAAACCCTAATTCAACCTCATAGGCATGTTTGCTAATTATATCACTCCTAATGCCTTGAATTTCATAAACACTAATTCGCCTTCCTATACTTAGTTGTCTATCCTTGCTAATTTTATCAAGTCTAAACCCTGGTTCGAATTGCTATTCTTGATTGGCACATGTAATCTTCCTAAAACCATAATTCGACCTTATCCAATATTTGCATGTTAGATAGCCTTAAACCCTAATTCGATTCTCCTTATCCAATATTGGCATGAGAAGTATTTTAAGAAACCATGGCCTTCAAGGGAAATTTGCTGGAAGGATTATTTCAGGCAGGTTTTATTTTAAGTATGACTTGTCCTCAAATCTGCATGCAACTTCAGTTTTGAAAGGAAATTCGTGGTGTAGGAAGGTTTTTTATTCATCAAAGGGAGGAATACGTGGTTACAATTCAGGGACAGCACAGTCATTAGAGTATTTTGGATAGTTTTTATGGTTACAATTCAAGGTCAACACAGTAATTGAAGGAGGATCAATGCTTGGTTTCAATCACACGTGTGGATTAGATAGGTTGTTGTAGGGCCTGGTTTATAGCAGATTGTGAACCCAGCAGTGAGATAACAGCAGGGTTATCTTGAGATTCAGTGTTGAACTGTATTTCTTTTAGCAGGTTTTAGAATTGGTAACCAGCAGTATTAGTAGCAATTCTGGATAGTAATAGCAGTTAAAACAGGAAAGGGAAGTTCACTGTTAGGGATGAATGGTTGTTTATTGCAAAAAGATATCGTGCAGCCATAGGTTCTGTTCGCTATTAACAGGCAGGTCTCATAACATGTATACACGTGCAAACAGAGAATGGGTGGCATGACTGAGTTTTGACGGAGGACTGTGCATGTTCTATATTAGCAAGTAGTGAATTTTTACCACAGAATCTAGACAGTGGATTGTTTACAGTCAGGATGCCCTGCAGGAATTATCAGCCGAGTTAATTCTTTCTCTCTCATGCACAGCTAGGGCATATTACTACTGATTGATTTCTTTGGTTTTCTATATGAGCAGAGTTGAAGGGACTTTGGAGGGTTAGATAATATTTTTAAGTAGATTACAGCAGAAGTCTTTCGTCAACCTCCCATCTTCTGGGATCCGACAAATTGCTTACACCACTGCAGCCTCTCACGTGTTTGTCATTATGGTTTGATTCAATATCTTGAACAATATTCTGAGAGGGTTCTGTTGAGATTTGTACCTTGGGAGGTGTTCCCCATGTGCTTTTGTCCTCCTTAGCACATGAGGGAAGGACATGACACTTTGTACCTAGTACTTTTGTCTATTTTCACTTTGACTTTGGTTAAAGTGAATTTTGGTCACTTTT
>ML783734.1:246248-257792 GCA_009831015.1 Picea engelmannii
GAGGTATGGCAGAAGGAGGGTCACATATTTCTCGGGCAGGGGAAGTATGCAGCAGATATTCTGAGCAGATTTCAGATGGAGGACTGCAGACCTATGTCTACACCTATGATCACCAACTGGAAGAAGCTTAGTGCTTCAGATAGTCAGTTGGTGGATGCCACAGCATACACACAGTTGATCGGTTCACTTATGTATCTGGTTAACACCAGACCAGATATATGATTTGTCGTGAACACCCTCAGCCAGTACATGGTCGAGCCGAGGAGTGTTCACATGGTTGGGGCAAAACACATCTTGAGATATGTTGCTGGGACAGTGGACTTTGGCCTAGATTATGTCAGGGGAGTTGGAGTCAGTTTGGTTGGCTACACAGATTCAGACTGGGCAGGATGCACTGCTGACAGGAAAAGCACCTCAGGGTGCTGCCCCAGTTTGGGGTCAGGACTTGTTTCCTGGTTCAGCCGGAAGCAGAAGTCAGTTGCTTTGAGTTCGGCCGAGGCAGAGTATATGGCAGCCAGTCAGGCCAGTTGTGAGGCCATTTGGCTTCGCAAGATGCTAGTTAGTTTATTCGGTCAGGAGATGGCTCCGACTGTCATTCACTGTGATAATCAGAGTTGCATAAAACTCTCTGAGAATCCAGTGTTTCATGACCGGTCGAAGCATATTGAGATCAGGTACCACGTCATTCGTGACTGGGTTCAGAGGGGCAGTTCAGTTGTAGTATATATCTACAGATGAGCAGGTAGCAGATATTCTCACCAAGGCCCTGCCACGGGGCAAGCATGTCTTCTTCAGAGACAAGATGGGCTTGGTGAGGATTAGATAATATTTTTAAGTAGATTACAGCAGAAGTCTTTCGTCAACCTCCCATCTTCTGGGATCTGACAAATTGCTTACACCACTGCAGCCTCTCACGTGTTTTCATTATGGTTTGATTCAATATCTTGAACAATATTCTGAGAGGGTTCAACTATGCCGTGTTTATGGCTCTTTGAATCTCATAGTTGAAAACTTGTTCAATTGTATAGCAGTAGGATTGGTTTGCTTTATGTTGAAATCTGATTTAAATCTCATTTATTATGCAAAACACCTACAGCTGCGTTATAACATCAGAAATCACAGGTGAAACACACAGTAAACCAAGCATAAAAATAAGATGACACCAGATGTTACCCTGGAAACCCCAATGTGGGAAAAACCAGCTAAGAGGGGCTTTTATTGGGCATTCAGGAGAATATTTACAGCAGCAGAGTAAAACTGAAAAAACTCTTCCAAATTTCCAGCAAATAAATTCGCATTCCACAGCAGAAGAATGCCCAGCTGTTGGCTGTACTGCCCAACAAGACCTGGCCCTGTACGGCCTAGTCTGTACGGCCCAGAAAAGGACTCTACGGCCTGTACAGATTCATCCTGTTGTACGGCCTTTCTTCTGGTGTTGGTATGGCCTGCCAACAGCCCTCTTGGCTGAGAAAATTCGGCCTAAACTTGGCCTACTCCTCTCTGCTTGCTGCTGTCCTGAAATGGCCTCTGTTTGCAGCCCAGTTTGGGCCTCTGCTGGCTGCCCAAACTTGGCCCTGAACTTTCCCTCTCTGCTTCAGCTGCTCCCTCTGCTTCTCCTGCCCAAGTTCCCTCTCCTTCTCACCTGCACAACCTCACAAATGAGAATAGTGTCCAACTCCACCCTCAGCCTCCTTTTATCTCCCTAGCAGCCACCTTCCTTGCTTTGAATTGTGTGCCCATTCAGCCTCTGAGGCTTCTAGATGGTGTGCCGCCCTTGGCTGGACCCCACAGCCCACTCACAAGGCTCATGAGGTGTGCCCCTCTTGCTAGAGACCCACCAACCACTAACTAGAGCGCCCCCTCTCTGCATGGGCCCCACAATCCAATCAAAAGCAAAAATTTAGCTGCAAGCCTAAGTTAGACTTAGGCTGAGATAATAAGGCTGATCTGGGCTTTGGTGTGTCCATCAGCTGGCCTAGGACACCTAGGCACAGCTGAGACACCTCACGACCTACAAAATATAACACTTTCCATACACTTATTTTGATTTCTTATTTCACTTAAGACACACATTCATTTCACTTCATTCGTTTCATTCACTGTTGTAATTGGCATAAAGGATCTGATCTCGACCGTCGTAAATTTAACTAAGAATTTACACTTGTTCTTGAGTGATTCCAGGCATCTCCAGGGCGAGTTTTAGCATGCGAATCCGATTGGGTTGCTACACAGATTTGTCTATTAGAAGCATACAATATATTTAGGGACACACCCCTGAGACTGGAAAAGCACCAGTGCAAACAAAGACACATCTAACAAAGAGACACAAATCACCCCCAAACCTTTTTTCAAAAAAAGAGAGCTAGAGCTCGTTGGAAACTATTAAAGATAGAGAATAGAAATATTTGGATTAGATGCCTAGAAACATAGAAGAAAAAGGTAAAGGCATCCAAACGGGAGTGCTAACCAAGAGGTGGTCTTGTATAACACTGAGAAATATTTATTTACAGGGGGGTACCTATAAAAGGAGACTAAAGAACCAAATTAGGATATAGTGTTATCAAGAGAAAATTAACAGCTAACAAAGGATATCTCGAACTGAATACAGAATAGAAACTTAAGGTCCAAGATATGAAAATTTATCAATTCAGAGTGCCAGGTCAAATCATGATCCATAACACGAGGCAAACAGGAAGAAGGTTTTAAGGAATCCATAGGCGTTTCTAACTGTTAGCAAAAGAAGGGAAATTGTCATTGCATGTTTACAACATGAATCCTTCCAAAGCATCTACAGAATAGCTTCTTCAAGTCAATAAAACATGGTATGGAGTTATTGGGTGAATGTCCTAGAAGGTTGTGAATGCTTGAACATTTGACTAGAAGAAACAGGCAATTTATAAAATAAGAATCCAAGAAATGTCAGCCATAGCTGAGAGTACTGTTGCCATAAAGGACGTAGTTTTGTAAAAAAAAAAATTAAGGAACTTTGTGTAAACTTCAAGGAAGCAGGAATATTTTGGTCAAGCACTGACAACTTACAACAAAAGTTGGCACGGACATCCATCAGATTTACTGGATTTCAAATAATGGCAATGTTCACTGGATCCACCACAACAAGGCACAACAAAGATAAATTGTAAGAACATCCAAGAATAACCTAGAAAGGAATGGATTTAAAAAGTTCTAGAAAAAATCAAGAGGCATAAACATCTATTGGGTCAATCTGGGAGATTACTCTATTAAAATAGTGTCGGGCTCCACATCACAGATATGACAGTGGCGCAACATAGTTAGCAGTGGCAGGTTCCTCATCATATATATGAAGGTGGCCATTATGTTGGAAGTGTCTATAGTGAAAATGGAAAGGGGCTTTAAAATATTAATTAATTATATGAACTCAAAAATGGCCAAYCTAGAGTTCATTGGGCCATTAGAACCTGGATCAAGGAGATAAAAACTCAAGAGCACATCCATGAATAATGCAGGAACATGGATGCAAAGGATTCTTCAAAAACTCGAGAGTGAGCTTCTATTGTGCCAATCTAGGAGGATACTTTCAAAACATAGCAGAAACCTTATCACATATATCAAGATAGAGATTAAGATGGGATCATCTACAGTGAAAATGAAAGCAGGTTCTAAAATCTTGATTCTGTAGGGGAGTACAAAAACGATCAATATAAAATTCATTGGGCCCTTAAAGCCAGGATCGAGAAGGAAAAAAGGGTTGTTAGACACGATTAGATTAGATAGATATTTATCTAGGAGATCCATCTAGTAGTTCCAAGTTGGCTGTAGCATACATGTTCAGCTTTTAGCCCCTTTGACAATTGTTTTGGTCATTCGCATACAATAATATCTTCAATTTACATTTCCCTTGAGAAGGGCATTCAATTCACCTGCAGATAAGTAATATGTCTCTTACAGCTATTGAGAGGACATCAGGTACATATCAGCAAGGCCAAGTGAAAGTTGGATTATTTAGCATGACTTGCTGCAGTAAACAAAGGCAGACAACAAAAGGACTCCACCGATGTGGAACAATTCCCGAGGCCAAGGAACAGAAGAGAATTAAAGACTAATCGGAGCATTGTTTTACTTTTTTATGAGCAGTCACCTAGGAGGAAAACCACTAACTAGTCATAGGTCAACCACTTATAATACTTCAAAAAAATATGTATCTTAATACAAATATATATAAGCACAAGGGATTAGCTCAACTGGTTGATGCTATTGCTGCTGGGCATTTGGCTAGTTCCATGCCAGCAGGTACTCTGTTCGAATTCCCGTGGGTTAGGCGCACTAGTCTACACCAACACCTTTAGTAGGGATGCCATTTACGAGTGTGAGGAAGCATCCCTTGGGGTTTTCTTGCAAGGTTATCCTTCGAAAAGAAAAAGAAACCTATAGACACTGTTTCTAGGCACAAGGCTATAAGTAAGAATACTTTGGTATATACCAAGCACAGCTTCAGAACACATTGCTTCTTGAACTTCAGGAAATGTTTGATAGCCATCAAAAACAAGTATAGTGTTGCTGATGTGGGGAAAGCAATAGAAAATCACAGACTAAGAAATAAATAACAAACCACTTTCAATAGAGATTCAAGACAAAAACCCTATGCCCGTGCAGAAACAACCCCCCCCCCCCACCATGCCTCAAGGCTATAAGTAAGAACATTTTGGTATGTACCAAGCACAGATTCATAACACATTACTACTTTCAACTTCAGGAGAACATTTTGGTATATACCAAGCACAGCTTCCTAACACATTTCTACATTCAACTGCAGGAAAAGATTGATAGCCATCGAAAACAAGAATAGTGTTGCTGATGTGGGAAAGCAATAGAAAAACAGAGACTAAGAAATAGATAACAAACCACTTTCAATAGAGATTCAAGACAAAAACCCTATGCCCATGCACAAACAACCCCCATCCAACTGTTTCTTATTCATCTTTTCCTGCAATTTTGAGAAAAAGGGTACAAATATATACTTGGCTGCTTTTATATCTTCTTTTAGACACCTAATTTGTTCAACAGACTGCTCCTGCGTCTTCTGAGTAGTTTCCTGCATGAAATTTTGTCAGGGAAAGAAGAAACAACTTGTTAATTGCCAATCCCAAATTCGTCCAACAGAATTATATGTGTTTGTAAATAATACAAATAAACCATACCTGAGAAATTTCTACAAGCTTCCTAAGATCATTCCTGCCATCACCTGCAAGAACAGCATGTATTCTAGTCCTTGAGCCTGTAACCTCTGACGTATTAACATGAATGAATCCTACTGATTCACATAACTACTAGACTTACAATGGCCTACATATGATGTTAGCAAAGAAATTGCAGACAAACTTAATAGTCTTGATCACTACAAACCTGGAGAACCTTCCATCGGATACTGGAAGAAAGCTCGAGTTCTGATCTCTTCTTCATAAAGCCTCTTATACATTCCCACCTGTTTAGGATGAAAGTTAGCTAAATTCACATCAAAGAAAAGAAGTCTCTTCTCCTGGACATAGATACTAAAAGTCACATTCATTCTACAAGGGGAGCCTAAAAATCTCACAAACCACAGACCAAAAGAACAGATTATCCTAAATAACTAACTTACAGTGCCCTGGAGTGACTCGATCATACTCGATTGCTCTTCAGATTTTTTCAAAATGACAGCAACTTTTGAGGCTGCCTCATCGGTACGCTTCTTAAGCTCAAAGTCGAACGCCTCCTGAGTAATTCACCGTACATATCCCAAGTAACTACCCATTATTGCAACACAAGAGATCCATCCTAAATAAAAGACCAATGATTTATGAAGCATGATGCATCATCCACAAAACAGGTTTTTAAAACTAAAAATGTAGAGGAATGCAAAATAAGAATACTTGTGTACTAAGCAGATATGCAAAAGATACATCACACAAAAATTATGCTAATCCATCTAACTAGCTTGTTACTCCTGCGCACATTATAGGCTATCAAGGCTTGATAAAGAATGATCAGAAATGGGTATTATAAGTGATAATAATATTGGATTTACACATGGAGAAAACATGGACAGAAATGCAACATTGCAAATGGGATAGATCATAGAACAATCACTTCAATTAATAATTCATAAATGATCGACAAGATTTTAATACATCTCAAGCCTCAAAGGAAAGCTAGAAGACCAAGAGTCTCTTAGGAGATGAAACACCATAAGCCATGTTGACTTATATATTACTGAATATAAAACAAGTTAGGCCACCAACCTTCTATTTCGCCATTGACTCATTAGATGAGGACCAATGTTGGTTGAATAGTCAGCCTTTCCACAATCAATGTAGAACTTGGCTTGTTCGCTGAACTTAACTTTCTCAGATTTTACACAGAAGAGTGTAGAAAAGAATACACGAGAATTGAAAGAGAATGGATCAATTCATTAAGTGACGCAATGCCTCTTTACATAGTAAAAGAAAGAGTAGTTGTGTAACTGCTGAATACCTAATCTTTTAAAGACTACATTAATTAACTCATGATTACATCACATTATTATAAAGATAGTAACTAAGAATTTATTATACATCTAATGTATACCTAAGTCTTAATTATGACCGTTATATCTAACACCCTCCCATAATAGTCATATTACATAAAATTGATTGCTCCAAAACAAACACAAAAACTTTAGACAAGCAAAATGTTTGCAACCTGTTATCCCCCATTTTGTATGAGGATTGCACAGGTGATTTTCATCACCTGACTCAAAGATTTGCAGGGGGGCATGGTGATTTTATCCTTCCAAAGGTTGGAATGTTGATAGTAGCTAGTTCTAGTGGATGTTGTCTTGGTAGTGGGGATTCATTTTTTCCTTGGTTGATTGTCCTAGCTTGGTTCTCTCTTCATGGTTGCTCATGTTTCCATTGATGATTATGAGATAATATTTCATGCTATGGTCTTGCTACATGATGGTCACCCCTTTAACAGTAGGTGTGCCTCCTTATTATTGTATCAGAGGCTATTTTGCACATGGCTTAGGTTGTTTGGACTCATGAATGATGGACGATGGTGAGAGCACCCTAGTGCTAGACATGCCTATGATGATCCTATTTGTGCTACTAGACACACTAGACAAGGATTTCCATAGAGCACTCCCTTTATTGCATAGTTTTTCATGGTCATATGTCATGTGCCACATATGATTGCTAGAGCGCTTGACCTATTTGATATGTTTTGACGTTGAGAATCGAGATTGCACCTTATGATGGATAGACACTTCATTTTGATTGGGCACTCACCTAGTACATACATACATTTATAGGATGATTGTAGCATTTAATGGTATTTTTGGCCCTTGTTTGAGTAAAGGGAAGCTTATCTCTTGAGCGCCTTATCTTCCTTGGAGGATTTTGACACTTAGAGCACATTATAGACTATCACTCCTAGTAGAGAGATCCTCTTGTACACATGTTCTGATGTAATCCTAACCCTCACAACAACTAGTTGACTCATTTTGACCTATTTAAGATTGTCATGGAGCATCCTAGTCTTTTGAGGATGACATGGCATGATTCATCTTGATAGAAGGTCTTCTACATGGGCATCCTTGCTTGTTTGGTGATTTTGGCACTTGGATAGACTTGAGATGGGTTTCCTATCATTTTTGAGTGCTCTCCCATTCTGGACTTCATGGCACAAACTTGGAGGTTGACCCATACACATTGCAGCTTTTGAGGGGGCTTCTGCCTTGGGCATTGTGACATCTCCTTAAGCGTTGTAACTTGTGACCTTGCCTTGTGCATTGTAACATTGCATTGGGCATTGTTACACTACATTGAGAGTTGTGAAACGGGAGTTGGAGAAGGTAGCTAGCATGTGGATGTCCACCTTTGAAGAGTTTGTTGATGGAGCGCTCACTTACCTTGGCCACATGCATGACATCTCATCATCTATATCATTGTTTTTGCTAGAGAGGGGTCGTTCCCTTTTCCAAGATGTTTGTTAGTATCTTGCACATGGATTGAGGAGTTAGTTGGTGGTTTGACCTCTCACATTGGGGATTTAACTACTTGCACATGATTTGATGGTCGTTACACCTCGGAGACCACACTTGCATGCTATTTTAGGAGGGACATGCCACCTACCTGATCCACACGTGCCATGGATCTTGCACATATTTAGTGGAGCAATTTGTATAGGAGGAGAATGAGGGGGCGGCTATCATACTTTATCATTTCTACCATACATGACACTTTAGAGGTTGAGTTTGTAGCTATGTATAGAGGTCCTTCCACTCTTGGAGGCCACCTTGCATGCCTTATCATGCATCATTGTTGAGACATCCACTTGAGGTTACGTTGCATACATTCCCATGCTATTTTGGTGAGGATGTTCACTTATGGAACATATTTACTTGACGTGTGCCACATAGAGCCTCTACTACATTGTTATTTATGGGACCTCCTATTCATTGTTCATTTTATGATTTTAAAATCTAGTGAAATTTCAATTTCAATTTTTAATTTTTTTTAATTTTCATCTCTAATTTGATGTATACATGTACCCCAATGTCTCCCCACACCTAGATTTCAAAAATGGCATACCGGTACCTAAGTCACATAGTTCAGGTTCCAGTACGAGTTCGGCAACAATTAGGTTTGGTTCAAATTCAAATTTTTTTATGAGGTTCGAATGAAGTTCGCCATTAGGGTCGTCTATATACATTTTCTATATAATATATATATATATAAATTTTAAAATGAAATATAACATAATAGGAAGAAATCAACATAAATGGTTACGAGCTTGAGTTGTGACACAAGGTTACAAGCTTGAGCTGCGGTGTCTGTCAATGGCGAACCACAATATTTTAATGAAAAAAAAAAATTGTTTATACATATTCTTACATATCTTAATGGTTAATTCGTATCAATCTCCAACTAAAAGCAGAAAAAAATCATAACAAATTCAATGCCTCAATGTTCAGAAGTTAAAAATCTAATAATGTGCAAAACATAATGGAAGATACACATACAGGAAGGAACTCCTTTGTTCAATTCCATATCCTACTAATAAATATAATAGCAGGAAAAATGTCAATTCATAAATTTTGATGAATAACTACACTCTATTCTATGAAATATTGACCATACAATAACAATTATGAAAATAAGCAATAATTACCTTGAGCTCTTGTTCTCTTTGTTCATTTTGATGGGCAAGAGTACGGGCTAAGCTACGAAGTTGACAATTTTGTTCCACCATTCCATGAATATCCTTGAAGGTCAACTGGTTTGACAAGGGAAACAGAGCTTTAAACAATTCTTAAAGTTTTAGCACAAGCATTTTCATAAACTAGGTCAGAGGCTACAAAGCATAAAATAGTAATTCTGCTTACAAGCCTATCAGAAATCACTTTGTCGGCAGCAGTTTCATCATGAGCCAGAGGAACAGCGTTAATAATAACATCATCATTAGAAATGCCTTCACTAATACCAAATCGAAGTTGAATGTCTCTGCATTCCTTTAAAAGCACTGTAACCTGAACCCATAGTAATAATTAACTTACATTTCAGTCACTAAATTGATTTTGATCGACAGAGTAAATTGGATTTATTTACTATAACATCTGTTAAACAGAACCTGGGTTTGAAGGTCCTGGATTTCTTTTAGGGCAATACTGTATTCCCGCTCCCTCTTCCGCAAATCAGCCTGCCCAAATTAACTTGTATAAGAAACAATTGCAAGTATTTTAAAAATTCAGTCCATGCTACACATTGGTATTTATATCAATTCACCTTCAAATGCAGTATAGAGTTATCTAAATTTCCTTGATCAGACATAGATTGCTGCAACTTTTGTTCCATTACAATATATGCCTCAATCATCCTGCCATGTTCAGCTGTAGAATTACAAAGATATTAGTGATTTTTGAGTAGAAATCAAGTGTCCTTGCTAAAAAGGCCAACCTATTGACACTTGAAAGGTAATCAATATCATTTAGGTAAAAATACTTATAAATGACATCAGCAATTTAAAATAATCACAACATAAAGGACCAGCTAATAGGAAAATAACACACTTGAAATGTCCATTCATAAAGGGGATTAACTGTTTAACATCAATGGACCTCAACAAGGAGATGGTGTGGAAGTGGGGAAACCCACTCTCGCCTGAGCTTGTGGAGGTTTCTCCAGACCAGCAGATCTGGAAGATTACGGTCAAGAAACTGCATCAAACAGATTAGTCCGAACACCAGTCATCAATTTCAAAATTCTGCGGCTTATTTTTTGGAACATCAGCCACATGGATCATCTTCAGAGGCATCTAAACAGGAGGAGCCACTGCCACTGCGCCCAATGGTGGCATCCTGATTCCTACCATACAATCAACCAGACCCCCAATTACTAGGGATAAAGAGGTGCAGAGAGGACTATCCAGCCAAGTTTCTCCCTTGGCTCAGTTCCAGAACCACCTACCCCATGCTCAAGGGGGCACCTTCCAATTTCAATGTTCTACGGTTCCTCTAAGAGGACACCAATTGGAGCCTAGAGTCGGCCCTAGACATACAAAGATAACGCTGTTGTTTGCTGATTCAATGGACATTGTGGCCAAACAGCAAGGCAGTGGAAAAATGGGTATCCCTAAATTGGATCAAACAAAATTTTAGTAAGTCTTATGCTAGAGGTTTCTTTCTAGTTTATTTCAAACAGCCTGAACTTTGAAGACAGATAGAACCATAGACAAAGGCCTAATCATAAGGGAAGGGCTAGCTCTTTTGCGGGGCTGTGGTCCCAAGAAATTAACCTGCCCACTAAGTCTATCTCTGCCACTCTCGTATGAGTGAGGCTCCCCAACCTCCCCATACATTTCTGGGAAAAAGTATTTGAGAAAAACGGTAATGCACTGGGCTGGTTCATGAAATCCGACAGAAGAAATTGAGCAGAAGGGGTGTAGACCTGCAATAGATTAGGCACAAAACTGGATCTTAGAAAGGGCCTTCAAGACAAAAGATTATTCTGAATCTGGCAGCTCTCACTGGCTTCAAACTCACTATGAAAACACAACTTTCAGGTGTACAAAACAGGGCATTTCATGGCTAACAGTCCAGTAAGACAACCTCAACCTACCAGTGAGAGTAATGCCCTCATCCCAGTTAACCAGACAACAGATGGGGGTGGAATTCCAAAGGTGGAAAGAAGAAAAAATCAAGTTGGGTAAATCCATGGAATTAAGAAAACAGTTCTTCCTCGGAGGAGATTTCGGTGCAGGACAGGATGCTGAAAAAGCAATTGAGGATAACCCGTACAAAACCTCAGGAAAGATCCCAGAACACCCCTGCAGCAGGCCGTCCAACTTCGGTAAGACATGCATTAGAGGGATCATGCACCTTAAGCTCCCAAAGTTCACAAGAGGATATCAGGTTTCTTGGAGGAAAAGCTGGAGTCGGCAGAAAATCCTTCAGCATTGTTCAGATATCCTTATATATCTCCTAACAAAATTCTAGGAGATGGATACAGCCTGAGTGGGCCTAATGGTTAAGAACATGTGTTTCCTCTT
>ML783734.1:257842-282702 GCA_009831015.1 Picea engelmannii
TTCACTCAGCCTTTCCACCTCACCTGCATATACATTGTAATTGTAAACCATTTTCTGTTAATATATTTAAAACATTGTCTACCAAAAACACATCAATGGGCCTCTACCAAATTACAATAATTATTACTGGAGTTGCCACCTCCTATCTGTTCAAACTTCAAACAGGAGGAACCCTATTATTTTAGGAGGCAAATGACCCAATAAGGTCAAAAAATCTGCCACCATCAAAAATAACCTCTCAAATAACACAATACAGTACAACAGCAATTATCCATCAAGTAATGGAGGACCTCAAGACCCATTGAGGATAGGCACATGGTTGTTGAGAAAATGTACATGCAAATCTACCCTTTTTGCCTGACCTGTTCATTTGAAGGCCATAGTATATCCATATCTTCTGGTCCTTACAGGAATGGTCGCGGCAATTAATCTATGGTTCATATCCATGGATAAATATAACTAAAAAGCTATTTGAAATCTCTGTTCACTTGCATCGTGAAAATTCAATTAGCCATCAGCAGAATCCGAAAAACAAATACAGACATTCAATATCCATCCTGTATCTAATGAAATGTTGACAGTGGTAGAAAAGCGATCTCAAGGACAATAGAGTAAGAATGCATTATTGTAAACTACTGCAACAAAAATGGTGAAAAAGTAAAATTTGTTACCTCTTTCATCTAAAATTACTTCTGCCTTTTCTTCTATCTCATGTAAAACCTGCACAGTGATTGACAGATTCAATTGATCAGATTCAAAGAGTGATATGTTTAATGCCCTTCAAATTATTAAACTAGCGATACGTTCAATGCAACCTTGAAAGTATTCAGCTTGAAAAGAATGTATTCAATATCAAAAGTGGGATAGACTGGAAATTGAAGTGATCTTGGATCAAGGCATATCAAAAGTTGGATCAAATTAGAAGTTCAAGATAGCTTCCATGGCATTCTGATTGAGGTATTTCCAACAGTTCTATTATTTCAAGATAAATTGGAAATCGAAGCGATCTTGTGTCAGAATCTTGGCTTCAGGTCATTGTTATCACTAATAATCTATGATTATCATATTAATGTAATAATATATATAATGAGTTGTAACCCAAAGGTCGTGTCCTTCACACACACACACATATATAGGTGATATTACCCATTGTATTGCATCAATAGGAACTTACTTTATTGAATATCTTGCTCAGGGCATATCATACTGTTTACAAACCTCAAAAAACATCGCATTCCAAACAAAAATGGCTATGTTACTGGATCCGCTGACCCTAGGTGATGGATCCGCAGATCCCTGGATCGGATTCGGATCCGCCTGGGATCTGTTTCATAGACGTTTCTTGCACTGGTGGAAACGGTTCCCTCTACTGTAAAACATATCCTTGGAATCATCCGCGGATCCTGCGATTTTTTATTTTTTTAAATACGAAAATTAAAAGTTTTTCCAGCCATTTCATATTCGCCGAATTTCGGTCCCTGTGTTCACTCACAGCCCGAGTATAACTGGAGGGTTTGCCTAATTCTAATCTAGAAATTCAAATTGAGACACATCGAATTTCCCCCACCCCCCGTCGCCATGATAGCTGACTTTCCCTGACTGGACCATAACATGTGGGCTTCAGGCAGCTTCTGACGAGTGTGATTGTGGAGAGACTGAGAGACGACCTGCCAGACATCGATCGATTTCCTGTTTTTTATTCATATAAAAGTTGGGACTCACGCCACCCGTATTTTGTGAAGCTTAAAGGGTCGACTGTTCCGTGCTTGGATTTCCTAGACTCAAAATATTGTTAAAGCTTCTCTATTTTATGTCGGGTCCACTGAATTATTTTTTCAATTTAAAAGGTTATGTAATGGTTATTAAAGTATATATATTATATATTACTTAGATCTTATAAACTTATACTTTTAAGTTTAGTTTCATATATATGTTATTTCTATTATATTTTATAAGTTATATATTAAAATATAAATATTTTTTATAACTTAATATATATATTTACAAAATTTAATATATTATTTTATATAGGTGTCATATATTTAAAAATTAAAATGTATATTTATAAATATTACAAAAGTTATATATTTAAAATGTTTTATTTAAGTTTTATTTTTACAAATTATAAAAAAAATTGATTGGCTAAGAGTTTATCTTCCTTGAAAGTAAGGAAATAGGTTAACATTCCAAGACTCAAAGGTATTTGAGAGGAGTGAAACTTTGACCCCTTATGTACCACCAACCACCAACAGGTTATTTCAGGTGGCCAGGTTTTGTCTACCCATAATGATGTAGTGGCATGTCGGGGTCTTTAAATTGTATCAACATAGGCTAGGTTAATAGCCATAAGTATTATAATCTTTTTCCTGCTTTAGAATATATATATATATATATATATATATGTTGTACTTGTCGTTTCCCTGCCGTATCTGGATCCTGACTTTTCAAAAATCTAACGGATCCGGATCCGGATCCTGGTAACTTAGAAAAATGGTCACCCTAATGTACTTGACAACACATATTAAGAAGACAGAATAGTCTGCCCTCCAAATTACATCTCTACAAAATGTAATCCAAAAGTTCATTTCCATTATCAATAAACAGTGGCATACAAACATGTTCCAGCAATCAATGTGGAAAGTCTGGTGTTAGAAGCAGAATGGTTGTAAAATAGCAAGGAACTGATTAATAACCAATTGTTCACGGATTTGTTTCCAGGAAAAATCCTCTGACCATCATGACTAAGCAATAATTACAAAGAGACCAATTACCCGTTCCAAAATAGCTTGCGATTGTTTGCATGCTTGCCTCTCATGCCGCCATGCATCAACAGCTTCTTGATATTTGGTATAAATCTTTGCCAGCTATAACAGAGAGCAAAAACATTTAGCTCCTTTACCAAATTATTATGTATTTCAATTTTTCAAATCCAAAGAAAGACAGTACTTACACTCCAGCCATCTCTAAGAAGAGAAGCCGCTAAAGCTGTTCCAGATATTCCTGGTGGAATCCTTGGAACTACAATCCCATCTCTATGTAGTTCCAACATAGTGTCTGTGTCCATGTTTGACCTGCAAGAATTAAGCATTCCATCAGAGGCATGCATGTGGAGAGATAAGTTAAGATAAGAAAAGATAATTTTATTGTTGTTGTTAAGGATTTGGCTAATTCCGTGCCAGCAGGTGCCCAGTTCAAATAACCCCAGGTTAGGTGCACTAATCTACACCGATAGGTTTACTAGGGTTGTCATGCACTAATGTGCGGATCCCTTGAGTTTTCCAGCAATGCTTTCCTTGGAAAAAAGAAGTTAATTTTATTAATGTCCGATTAATGACCACAAAAATAGGTCAACGGGACTGCTGATTACACTGGAGTCGATACAATGTGGGAGCACAAATGTGACTCCTATATAAAGCAAGATACAAAAGCAGAACCAAAATAAGAACTGATATCCACAAGCTAAGAGCAAAAACCAAAACACAATGTACACTGAAAATGAGTCCAGGAAGCAAATACGGGAACATAGGTGTGAAAAGAAACTTTAGAAGATAACCAAACTCTCTTCCAGACTTATAAAAAGGTCACGGGAAACTCCTGCCCCCGCCCACGTTTCCTACCTGGAAACATTTCAGAAACAAAACAGATACTGGAATAATTTCTGGGATGTTTCTGAGATGTTGTGTCCAAAAATGCAAGAAATGATGCATTTCCCTGGGTGGAAATAAAAAAACAATAAAATATAAAGGAACCCGCAAAGGGAGTGGGACCTGTGTATGACCCATTTGTGAGTAAATAAACCCAAAAACTGCAAAAACCCAATAAAAATTGGAAAATGCACAAAAGCATGAAATGTTTTAGAGTAAAGAATTTTCTTTAAATTCTTAACTTTTAAATATTCTTTAAAAAATTGTAATATGCAGTTCCAGTTTCCTAAAATTCAGAACAATGCCGTATCTGAAACGGAAAATGTTTCCCCAATTCAGTTAACTTTGGCTGGTAAACTTAAATTTTCTCTAGAGTCTATTTTTTATGACCCTGCCAGGAAGGGAATGTCAAAGTTCGAAACCCTAGGGAGTTGCATGTTAAAAATAATTAAAAAGCACCTAGACAAGTGTTTCTCATCACCTAGGCGACTAAGGGGTGAGAAAGTGCCTAATGTGGACCCTAGTCATTTAATTTATCTCAACCATTCATCTCATCTAATCTCAACCATTGGATGAGATGACCTTTCACCTTCTCTTCATTGAGCTGATTAGGGTAAGGAGGGTGCACCACTTGAGGGTTGTTGATGCATTTTTGAGAGAGCATGATAAGAGAGAGGTCGATCTTGAGGAGGCGGCTGCTGAATATTGGCACGAATTCCAAGGAAAGGTACAGTACAGATTCCAAGGCAGAAGGTACAGCCAGCTAGAGGCCGTATGGTACAGATTTTAAGATGCCATACAACTGATAAAAAGGACAGTCCGTACAGAAGAGAACCAGCACATATTTCGAGGCAGCATGGCACAGTTTTCGAGGTGCATTTACTGCTGAAAAGTCCGTACAGCAAACTCAGAAAATGGGCACGAATTTCTAGACAGCCTGTACAGCATTTAATGCTGTGACAACCATACAGCAGTACAGATTTCTTGTACAGAAATCGAGGAGCTGAAGTTTGTGGTCTTTCTGAAGGAGATTTGCTCAAAATTTCTGAGATAAGTTTGTGTAATTTTGCTGTGAATATTTTGCTGTAACAGAAGATTTTTCTGAGCTCTGAAATAATAAAATTCCTCTTTCACTGGTTTTCCCCTTGTGGGTTTTTCCTGGGTCACTGTTAGACCAAAAATCTCTGTGCGTTTTATTTTCTGAACATGGTGATGCTGATATAAATTTATTTCTGCATTAAATGTTGTTCAGAATCCTCATGTTTCAGTTCTGAAATATTGTTTATTTGCTGAGTATTTATGGCTGTCATAAATCTGGGTTTTGGGCATTAAACACTGCTAAAAATCAACGAGACTTTAAACTGGATGGGGTCTGAAAATTTACATTGCAATCTTGCCAAACCCTTGGGAGTTGTAATCTTGCCACCCCATGCTTAAAGACTACTCATGTAACACCCTGTTTCCCCCAGTCTGTAAATATAACTATATTGGCCAAGGAACTATCGCAAACCTAAAAGTGTGAATGTTTCATTTGACGGACCTTTGTACAAAAGATCGATGAATGTAAATTCTGTTATTTTAATAGAAAATGGTTATGTGTTGCATGACTGCTGAAAGAGGGGATGTGTAATATCCCCAAGGACGAGCCCTGTTGTAATCATGTTTATGAATTGTAAATCATGTTTTGTAGGCTGGTGAGCCAAGTATTGATAAGTTGGTGGGCTTATGTTTTTATTAGGCTGGAGAGCCTAAGTGTTAAAGGCCAGGAGCCTGTTTTTGTATATATAATATGCAGAACATTAATAAAGATTAAACATCGTTGCGTGCAGACCGACCACGAAGAAAGAGTGATGGGGGACTAAGCTTCCACAGGGCGGGTAAGGGGAAAAGGGGCTGAAAGGTTGGAAAGAGGGGCTAAGCTTAGGGGCTTAAGTCCTTGAGAATAATATTTTATTATTATTCTAAAGTTGTGTGACAAAACATGTTTTTATCCTAAGTCCTGGGAGAGGCAATGCCTGCAGCTCCAACATGTGCAAAAGGGAACACATGCAGCTCCAGGAAGACCAGTGTTGACCTAGTCGCATGCGGTTAAAAACTGAAGCGCTAGCTGAGTTGGGGATTGGTCCTCCATTCTTGCGTCCGTCTGTCTGAACCGTGTTGCTATGCATTTGATCTCTGCGTTGATTCCTGGTCACGCAGCTCTAAAACCAGTGTTACCTGAACCGTGCATTGTCTTAGTGGCCTGTTGTCGTTTTTTACCATCTGAACCGCTTGAGTCTGTGTTCGACCTCTGTGTTGATTGAGCCATGTCACTTGTGTATCCTGTGAGCCGAGCCTATCCGCTCTTGCAGAGTCAAGTCCGTACCCGAACTGTCTTTGGGTTGCTGCCTTCTATTTCCCGAGTGGTGTTGACCAGTTGATGTTGTTGCTATCCTCACTGTGTTGGAATTGAGTCGAAACTAGCTGAAGAACCGGGTTGTCAGGCCCGTGGTTGAAGATGCAGGTTGTCAGGCCGGTGAGTAGCTCTCTCCAGGTGAGAGAGTCTGCTGGGAAGTGGTTTTCTCCCATAGAGAGTCCAGCACCAGCTACGGAGCTCTGAGAATTCCTGATCATGCCTGTTATCGAGACCCAGAGAGGGAGGTGAAGCACCGATGGACTGTGCTTGTGAAGGTGTATACTCCCGAGTGGAACATGCATGTGGGGAATGAGAGTCCGTGAGTAGTGGGCGTAAGAAGGCTCCTGGAGAGAATCCTTCCTGTTGCTCTTTGCAGTTTTCCTGTAACCTCAGCCTAGTCTAGGATTTCCTTGCCCTGGGTGGAGCTTGGTCCCAACTCGGGGGTGACCCACTGTTGAGCGTGATGAATAGTGTGGTCTAAGGCTGGGAGGTTCGTGGAAGGTCTGCACGCAGTTGGTGGTGTATTACAATTTCAAAGACAAGTATCATTATGTGTTTTAATTTTGTACTTAATTAAAATTCATGTCTGTGATGATTGTAATATTATCATGTATTCCGTTGCAATGATATTTGTTGTTAATTCTGTTTAATTCTGTACGTTAATATCTATGTTACCGGATCCGCCCGGTTTGAACGCTGGATCCGCGGATCCGCGTTTCAGATCCGGATCCGCTCGGAAACGCCAAAAAAACGCCACCTGCCGATTCTGCTGAAACTGGAAACGGATCCCGCAAGAAGGAGACGGATCCCAAGCTCCCAACCCCACACACGCGCGGATCCGAGCAAAAATTATGCTAAATTTTTAGGTTTTGGGTATTTTTTAGGGTTTTTTGTGTATTTGTTTTAAATACGGAGCAGAATTTAGTTTAGTTTAGTTTTAGTTTAGTAATATTATAATATATTAAAATTTAGAATTTAGTTTAGTTTAGTCGCTGTTAGGTTTAGTTTAGTTTAGTAATGTATTAAAATTTAGAATTTCAGTAATTACTATTTAATTTAGTTTACTCGCTATTAGTTTAGTTTTAAATTTTTAATTTAGTTTAGTATTTAGTTTTACAGTTTACTATTTAGTTTATTATTTAGTTTAGTTACTAGTAGTAGGTTATAACTTATTATTATTTAATTTAGTATTTTAAAAATTTACTATTTAGTTTAAACTTTAAACTTTAGTTTAACCATTTAATATTTATTATTTACAAGTATATTTAAATTTTAATATTAAATTATTTWAAATTAAGTTTAGTTYAGTAACTAGTTTAGTTTAGTAACTAGTTTAGTTTAGTAAAYTAGTTTAGTTTAATTTATTTAAAATTATTTTAATACTAACCAACTTAAGTTTAGTTTAATAACTAGTTTAGTTAGTAAACTAGTTATTCATAAATAACTCAAATTATTTATTAAAAAAATTAAAATATTATTATATTTTTTGTACGTGGCGTTTCCCCGCCGTATCCGGATCTTGGCTTTTCAAAAATCTGGCGTATCCGTATCCGAATCCGGATCCGTATCCGTATCCGTATCCGGATCCTGGTAACATAGGTTAATATTAATACCGTGATTACTCTGTATTGTTGGTTAAATTTCCATAAATCTGTTAATTAGATTTAATATGCATGTTATATATAAATTTATGAGAATGTTCCGCATAGTAGCATTGCCCGGCCGTGGGGTTGATGGTCAAGGACGTTACAAATTGGTATCAGGGCCATAGTTTCAACGTTGAGCCTGGATGGGCCGAATAAGTGGTCTTTGGACCAAAGGTTTCGAGTGGAAATGGTGTTCGGATGGAACCGATTTCGAACCTTAGAATGTCTCTGAGTGCCAACGGGTTACTTGGTCGTGTTACGAAGCTCAGGAGGAGTAGCGGTAGGATAAAACCGCAGTCGGCATGGTATTTGACCACAGAGAGAGAGAGCGCTCAACACTGGGGGTGTTGGGGTTGTGGGATCTGTTCGAAAGGAAAGGAGAAACCTTTACGACCGTTAGATCCGGAGAAGGTGCAGGAAGTTTTCCTGGAAGCCTTTCCGAGTTTGTAATTAGGGAGAAGTGGAATGCACTGAGGCACGAACTCCCGACAGAGATCTACACCGTAGATCTGGAGAAAAGAACTTGACCGTTGGATCAAGCAGAAGGGAGAATTGTAAATTTCGGGAGTTCGGCTGTCGAGAGAATGGGATGCGTTGTTGCACAAACTCCTGAAGCCCGATGTTCCGAAACGAAAGAGCAGAAGTGGTGAGTCATGACGATGTCCCCTGGAGGTGACGTGGACACATGGGATGTGTGCCACGTGTCAGTGGGTCTAGAACCGTGGAAGATTGAAATGGCATTTGGAACGTGACGAGTGTCATGGGCCACGTATCAGTCGCTAGTATGCCGCCATGTGGCATCCTGTGTGAGCAGGGTTAGTGGGGCCCGAGTTTATGCAATGTAGTTAAGGGTCGGAGGACCCACAGTGGCGTTGATCATGATAAAGCACTTATGTAATAAAGTGAAATCACTTTAATATTTCAAGTGATTCATTTTTGGAGGGAATGGATCATGACCCTTGATCTTGAAAAAGGCAAGATCTAATCTTGGCCTTTGGATTTAGGGTTGGGAAAGGTGAAAAGACACTTTGGAGGGAAAATGTCATTTTCAGATTTATAAAAGAATGTATTGGGTAGTGTGCAAGACACATCAAGAAGACAAGAGGAGTTGAGTTAGAGAGATTTTCTAAGTAAGCTTGAGAGAGGAAAGTGAGCAGCTTGAGAGGGCACATTTCCCAAGGAGAAAGAGGGCACAAATCCCAAGGCAATTTTCGGTGTGCATTGTTGTTCCATTTTTTTCTGTTGTTGGGTCGTACTATACAGATCCGTACAGAAGGAAGTTTGGGCACAGTTTTCGAGGCAGCGTTTGGCACGGAAACAGTTTTTTGATGCTGGGCCGTACTATGCAGGCCGTAAAGCACTCTGCTGGGCACATTTTTTCAAGGCACAGATTTGGAGGAGGCCGTACAGCTGGACGGACTTGGGCACATTTTTCAAGGCAGAATTTTTGGGACTGTTTTGTTGTGGTTGTGAGGTATTTTCCTTGGCTGAAAATGTGATATTTGTCGTTGTTCTGTACTTTCCTGAAGCTGAATAATAATATCTCTCTCTCTCGTTGGGTTTCCCCACATTGGGGTTTTCCCTGGCATTTGCCTAAATTTCTGAGTTTTATGGGTTGTTGTCCACTATGTTTATTTCCGCTGCTATTTTCCTTAGCAATGTGTATTTCTACTTATGATAATTTCTGAATGTGGGTTTAAAGCATTTATGAAGTTTATGAAGACAGTTATCTTTATGGTTTAAAGCATTTATGGTTGCTAAGTGTTTGACATAAATTTCATTTGTTGATTTTTGTGATTAAAAATCTACAATGTGAAGGTGGTAGAAGAAAGTCGGAAAAAAGCAAAAGGTCATAAAATCTTAGGGTAAAGGTATTTCTCTTGTGGTAGGCAAAGATGTGCGAGTGGAACAAGTGGTTTCCCTCCTCGGCAAAACTCTGGTTGGAAAAAATTTGGGTCGAAAGATGGGACTTGATTCGTTAAATACTTGGATCCAGTCCCACTGGGGCTCTATTCTGGGGAAAGGGCAAACCTTCCACCTCTTCGAGCAAGGATGGATAGGTTTTATCTTCCACTCTGAAGTCGATGCCATGTGTATTCTGCGGAGATAATGTTTTTTGACAAAGAGACGCTCTCGCTAAAACCTTGGCACCCTGGGTTTAATGCACGAGGAACTCGCAAAATAGACTCTGACCTGAGTTAGGCTGCCTCAACTACCCATGGAGTTCTAGAGGGATAAAGCATTGCAGGAAATCGACAATATATTGGGTAACTTTATCCTTGCAAACAATTCTTATAAATATTCAAATGCATGTTTTAATGACAAAAATCTAGTGGATTTAGATGTTATGTGAGCCTTTATGAATCCATGGAGATAGAGGCGGGTTCGACCGAATTCACCCAACTTCTCGACTATGAAAATATTCCCTTTCGTTGCATCCATTGCCATTTGTATGGACATCAGTTCGAGATTGTGACAAAACTTTTACCCAAAAAGAATGGAGGGTCAAGGAACCTCGGGCCTCCCCTTGCCCTATGGTCAAATCTACTCCCTTTGTCAGTTCAACCCATGGCATCTCGCATCCTATTGAAGACAACAAGGTCCTTGATACATCGGGACCCTGACGATCTTGTCCATCCCTAAGTAGGAGGTTTGTATCATTGCACTGAATATTCCGTTGGGCTGGTTTACATTCGTCAAATCCCTGAATGATGATTTCATAGACCTTCCCTCATCTAAGCTGGAAAATCTGGAATCTTTGTGGAAAAAGAGTGTAGGTCACTCAAATGGTAGTCTGATCAATACTCAACTTGACGAGTCTTGAAAATATATCTTTGGCTCTCCCCTCCCTTGCATCTTAGCTCTCCCTCGATGGAAGATGTGAGGTTGACCCCGAGCCATAATTCTCCGGTTACGGATACATCCTCTGTGGGAAATGTGCGTTTCCCGCAAGGTTTGAACGTAGTAAATCTGGTTGATGACTCGGAAGGAAGTTTACTAGAAGTCGTGGAGTCGGTTGAAGAATTGGCATCCAAAGCTAAACTTTTTAAAGGTCGAAGAAGAGATCATTACCTCCTCCGACCACACGCTCCCTCCCTCTCTCAAGAGAGTAGTCAATCAGTCGATTGGGACAAGATTTTTTCAAAGAATCAGGAGTTTCAAAGGCCAACCACAAATCAACGTTCAAATTGGCACAAGCCAGGGCAGCTCACGAAGTCAACCAGGGTAAACAAGGTCTCATTAAAAGGGTACTTAGAGCAGTGCACACCCCCCATGGAGTTGAGCCATGAAGATTCTCTCTTTAAATGTGAGAGGCTTAGGGGGTCAAGCCAAACAATTAGTACTCAAAAATTTAGTTCTTTCTCATCATCTTGATGTTATTTTTCTACAAGAATCGATGTTAACTGGTATCACAACAGAAAATATTTTGCAACGGTTGTTTGTTCATTGGCATTTTGTTCCTTTGGATGCTTTTGAGTTTCCGAGGGGCCTGGTAACGAGTTGGGCACCCGCTATTGATCTAATTTCTACATTTTTTGTTGTTTCAAGACTGTGTACTATAGTCCACAGTCAAGAGCTAGGTAAACAGTTCCAACTATTAAATATATGTGGACCTTATGAAAATCTAGAGGCTTTTTTGATCTCTCTCTTGAACAAAGGCTAGATCACTCCCGATAGGATCTTAGTAGGCGGTGATCCCAATTTTACATTAAACAGAAATGAAGTATGGGGAGAAGTAGCTCGCTCAAACATGTTGGCATAATTTTTTACAAACAAATTGGAGGGTTTGGTGGATATTGAGCCCATTGAGATCAAGCCAACTTTGGGTAAACAATTGGGAAGGAGCTAATGGAATTTCCAAACTACTTGATCATTTTTTGATACATTAAAGGTTACTTGATACACTCCAAAAAATTTCACTGCTGGGTGGATAAGGTTAGAATATCAGATCATTTTCCAATCTGGCTCGAGTTAGGTAATGGATCAGACAAGTCGAAAGCTCCTTTTAAGTATAATCCTTCCTGGGCTATGGAGGAGTAGTTCAGATCCTTGGTATCTAAAAATTGGAAAAAATATGATCCTTGGAACCCTGAGTCTGCTAGTGTTCAATTCGTAGCATCACTAAGAGTAGTGAAAGAAAAGGCTATCTCTTGGGCCCATGAAAGGTGTCTCACTCGAGACAGAACCTTGTTTAACATAGAATAAGAATTAAAAGCTTGGTATGAGACTTATGTTGATGGTAGCTTCAATGTGGACGCCACCTCTTCTATTAAAAGTTTGGAATCGAAGAAACCTAAATTGCTCCTAGACTAAGAAAAAGATTGGAGGATTAAGAGTCGAGTTACTTGGCTCACTTCTGGGATCAAAATACTAAATATTTCCAACAGTTTACTAATCACAGAAAGATCACAAATCCAATCTAGGACCTAAAAGATTCCTCAAGCAATTCAGTAACAGGTTTTCATGGATTGGCTGCTCTTGGGGTCAGCCACTTCTCTTCTCTTTTTAAGTAACGAGATCATTTAAATATGGGTAATATTATGAAGTCCCTCTCATTCTTTCCAAGAATGGCTAAGGAAAATGAAAATGCCCATCTATTCAAGGAAATCTCCTCTGAAGAATTGGTGGAGGTAATGTCTTCTTTTCAAAAAGAAAAGAGTCTGGTGGTGGATAGATGGCCCATCGAGTTTTTTAAAGATTTATATCACGATGTGGGCTTGATTTGCTTCGAATGGTAGAATAGGTTCGACAGTATGGAAGGATATCGAGGGCCCTCAATTCGACCTTTCTCGCTTTAATCCCTAAAGTGAACAAATCGAACTCCTTCAAAGGTTTTAGGTCAATTTCCTTTTGCAATTGTGCATTCAAGATCATATCAAAGATTTTGGCTATGAGGATTAAGCCTCTTTTGTCGAAATACATTGCCCCTGAGCAGTTTGGCGTCCTCGAAGGCAGATTGATCCACGAGGCCATAGGATCTACGCAAGAAGCTTTACATTCGATAAAGGTTCAGTCTTTGTCATCGTTTGTACTCAACTTGATTTGTCTGAGGCGTATGGCCGTATCTCCTGGACTTTTCTCCGACTGTCATTATTGTATTTAGGGTTTTCCTATGAAGCTGTTAAATAGTGTATGGCTTGTGTAACCTCCACATGTTTTGCGGTTCTAATAAATGGTTTAGCGTCCCCATTTTTTTCAATCTTCTCGAGGTCTACGGCAAGGAGACCCTATTTCTCCTTATTTATTCTTACTCGTTGCAGAAGGGTTGAGTCGAGCACTCCACCAGGCTCGTTCGCAAGGAATCATCAGTGGGGTCAAAATTGTTAGTCATTTGACAATCTATCGTCTCCTCTTCGTCAATGATATTCTCCTCTTTGTTTTGGGCACTATAAGGGAGGGCCATGCTTTAAAGGGGATACTTGATATTTTTACTTCTGCAACAAGAATGGTCATAAATACAAAAAAAAACGGCTATGTATATGTACAGGATTGATGAAAATATAGTTGGCTCGCTACACATACTTTTCTCCATTCCTTGTAAGAACTAGGAGGCTGGTTTAAAATATCTAGGTTATTTCATCGACTCAAATGGATATAGAAAGGAAGACTGGAATTGGTTGATCGCTCGAATTGAAGGTCGAATCCATCTTGAGTGCTCTCGATGGATTTCTAGGGGGGGCAGATTAGTTTTAATTAAGTATGTGGCTGAAGCTATACCAATCTATTGGCTAACACTGGCATCCATTCTGAAGGGTGTCTTGGAGAAGATTAAAAGGGTTTGTTCAAATTGCCTCTGGTAAAGCAGTGTGGAATACAAGGGAGCTCACTGGGATCGCTAGGACCTACTTGCAAGGCCCGAAAAAATTAGAGGATGGGATATTCAAAACCTACACCTATTTGGCAAGTCGCTTGCAGCAAAGTCTTTTTGGAATGTTCTCTCCAAAGACAGTTTGTGGTGTCGAATCATTCATCAAAAATATATTGCTCCTGGTAGCTTCGTTGACTGGATCAAATGTCCAAGAAAATCCACACACCAAGTGTCAAATCAATGGAAAGCCTTAATCTCAGTGTTTCTTGTTTTGGGAAATCATTTGGCTTGGCAAGTTAATGATGGCTCATGAGTGCGGGTTGGGTCGAACGCGATCTTAGGTTGCAATAACAATATCTACCTGGATCAGGGCAATATTACTCATCTTCAACTGCAAGGACTGTGTACTTTAAACAAAATTGTGAAAGATGAAGAAACTCCATTGTGGTCTCAGCTCATGTGAGATTTGAAGGATAGTGGGGCAAGGGTGATCTTCTAGAAAATTTTAAGGCGTAGTTTGTGAGGCGAATTTGAAATAGTTTAAAGTAATCCCTTATATGGTTCTTTGGCGAATTTGGACAGCTAGAAATGAAAGTATTTTTGAAGATGGAGATGTCCCGAGTTTTCAAGTGGCCTCTTAGGTGTTGTCGCTATTACCTTTTTTTTCAGGAACGCATCAAAGTTCCATTAATAAGAATAAAAGTCTCTCTGTTGATAGTCAGATCCCATCCTTGGGGATTCTTCGATGGAGCCAATCAAGACGAGGGTACTAAATGTGGTGTTGGTTATGTTCTCTTCTTTACCGATGAACACTTCTTCGAAGGTAAGTCTTATATGGGTCCAAGGTCCAACAATTTTGGAAAATTTGAAGCCATGTTTCTGCTATTAAAGGCTACAAAGAAGCAAGGATACAATTGTATTCAAGTCTTTGGCGATTTAGAATTGATCATATGATGGATGAAAGTGGAAAACCAGATACAAAAGTCAAGGCTCTACAATGTGGCAATCTTGCTCAAAGGGTTTGCTTCTACTTTTGATCAGATCTCTTTCTCCCATGTTTACAGGCAATTCAACTCCCAAATCGATGCTATGTCAAAGGCTAGTTTGAATGGACTCCTCCTACAGGTGATCGAAGAAGAAACAAAAAATGAGATTGTGGTCTAATTAAAATCTTTTCCAATCTTTGAAATTGAATAAGCTATTGCTTTCAAGTTGATTTATGTGAGCTTTGTTGATTGTAATTAAGTAGGCTTAAGGCCTTAGTGTGATTGAGTACAGTTTCTGCTAAGAGATATTTTGTTCTTGACTTTGTAAAGTTTATCCTATAGTAATGGACATCTTGGGTGAAATAATTTTGATCAAAGATCCCTCTTTTGAAGATCAAGGAAAGTAGAGAAATGTTGAAACTATTATAAAGACATTTTGATGATTGTATTTCTATTTCTTTTTTTGTGTGACTGATTGAATCGACAACTAGTCGGGCATGTACTCGCATCACACGGGGCCGTTTTATCCAACTTCTACCACTATAACCTTCAAGTGTGCCCACGATGCCCCATACGCAACACACAAGGTAAGTCGGGGTTTCGAACCGGTAACTTCACATAACGAAGTGCCTTAACAATACACTCCATCACCAACTGCCCTACACCCCGGGGGATGTAAATTGAAGGACATGCAGGTGGGCTTTGATCCACTTACGTGCACATGGGGCGCAATATCATTTAATATAATATCTTTGGGTGCAACCACATGTTTGACCACTACCTCAAGGTGTCCCCATGGCTCTAGGTTAAGCGGCCCTCATTGGAATTGAACCTTGCCCAATGGTGAAAAACTCCTCACTTTCCACCATTAGATCCAACCCCTTTGGGCCGATAGTATTTCTATTTCATCTTGAAATACAAATACGTTTTTTCTAAGGAAAAAAAAGTAACAATCAATAATATATATGAGGAGTCTTAATATAGTAAAGCAACTAGTAATATAATAAAGGGACAAGTAACCGAAGGGGTTAGCTCAACCAGCTATCACCAATGTGGTTAGGTATTTGGCTAGTTCTGTGCCAGCAAGTGTCGGGTTAAAATCCCCATGAGTGAGGCGTGTTACAACAAAATCTAGCACCCCCACGTGTTGTAAAGTCCCAAGCATCAAGGGGCTACTTTGTGCAACTAAGGAAGGTTATCCACTATCATCTCAGTAGTTCTTCCTCTCTCTTTTGGTTGGCTCCTCTCCAACTCAAGGGGAACTCCCTAAAACAGATTGTTAAGGCTATGGAGTGGGGCTCTTAGGTGATGTAGGAAGTGTAAGCTTTAACAAAATGCATGGTTGTAGGAGTATATGAAATGGTATGGAAATGGAAATGGGATAATGACAAAACAAGAAAATGAGGGACAAACAAAAGATGAAAAGAGATAGAAAGAAACCAATGCCTATCAATCATGGACTAATGGAGTCGTAAGGCATTGGATAAATGAGAGAACTAATGTGTCACAAACAACTACTTTGAAGTAGTCTATATGGTTGAAAAGGGTTAGTTTACCACATTCAACCAACTAGTAGATGAAGAAACTATTTGATACATTCATCTTTAAGGTGTGTACTTAAGGTAGAAAGGGCCTAATTTGATATATTTGAACCTTAAGTATTTGTTGGAAATGTGTTGTAGAAAGCTAGTCTTGGAGGGCTAAGGTTGCCACTCATCAATCAATTTATAGAAGTGTTATTTTATGAATGAAATGTGCTTCCAAATGTGCAACTTAGATGATTGAAGAAAGGAGAACAACTGCACCACCACAAAGAGATTATTACATCCAAATCCATCATCCAACCTTAGGAAAAGGCTAGATCACCGTAAAATCATATGTAGTAGCCCCCTTTCTAACTCAAAGTTAGGAAATAACATATCGATGAGGGTTCTAACATCTGAAACACTCTCCCTTAGGTGATGTCTAGCAAATGTTACATCATTAAGTTAAATAACCGAGGAAAATCCCTCAAAGAAAACATGAATCATCCCAACATAGCAACATTATAAGAGAAAGGACATAAAGAAATGCTAACCCCATCAAATCATCAAGTGTGCTCCCCATGCCACATCAAACACATGAGGCCCATGTAGAATACCCCATCTTAGTGACACCAACATCATACATCTGTCATCAGCCAATGGTATCAGATTCAGACCGGTCAACGAACGGATAAACCCCAAAAATGTGAACCGGACCGGAATCGGAAAAAAACCAAACAGAAGAACTAATCGACCAAAAAATACATAAAATCTAAGTTGCACAAAACGAGGAAACGTCTGGAAGTTTCTGAAACAGGCACGACAAGAAACGCAACCCTCCGAAAATGGAAACGTCGAGGGAAACGTCGGGGTAAACATCGTTTATATATATATATATATATATAAACACATTATCTTGCAAGAAAAACATAATGACAGACATAAATGATATAAAAATAAAAATACTAAACCCTAAACGAATAAAAAACATGTATGAATGGTTTATCTTTCTTAAAAATGGAAAAAAAACAAATTTGGTGAGATTTGGGGGGCCGTGGCCTGCTTAGACACCCATGCAGGCCCACAAACAACCAAAACAGCGCTAAAACGTCATCTGTATGAGTCGAAACTCGGACAAAATGTCATCATCCATACCGTACGACATTTCGTACTCACGAAACTCTGTACGGTACGACCGACGACGTTTCAGCCAAGTTTCCTACCCGTTTCAGAGTTTCGTCGAGTTTCCGGTACCGGGACGACACCTAGATGGAAGTTTCCTGCAACGTAGCATGAAATATTCAAATTTTGAAAAAAAACATATATATACATGTGCATCCATATGAATACAAACCATTATACACAAATATGCAAAGTTTCTTGTGTATATAGCAAGTAAGAGTGCATATAACCAAAACAACACCAATCGTAATCCATCTCTGAATCAAAATACATCAACAAAGAGGCTCCAAATGGCCTCTGGAGTCCAAAAAAAGTCATGCTACAACAAATAACTACATGTCATCAAAATTATAGCTTGTATTGGGATCCTCATCAACACTTTCAACCTCTAAGCATTAAAATACGATAGAAAAATCTTAACATGCCTAATCAATTATTTTCCTTGAGTGAAGAGTGCATTTTCACTAGGGTCGTGATAGAGGAGTTCAACCATCAATGCCACCAACATCAAGGTACATAGAGGGCTTGGTGTTCTTTATTAAATGCCAGTTCCATGCCCTCATACATGATAGAATCGAATGGAAATGTTGCAATCCTACCAATCTTGAAATCCTAAAAACTGTTAAGTCTGTTAAATTTGAATGGGATCTAAAATTCTACTTTCTCCATATGAAGTCCAATCAGGTTGGAACCACTCTCAAACATCCTGAATCAATTAATGGTAATGTGAAAAATTTAGGTAAAAGGATAAAAAAGGAAAGATAAAAGAGAATGTCAACCTTTACTTTAAGAATTTAATATTACCATTAATTACTAAGGTTAGGTTTTGTGCTTCACTTTAATTTTATTTTTTTAAATAGCTTTTGTATGGCCCTAGGGTTAGGTATTTTGATTGCCCTTTACTTAATTTACTGCTTTTTTAAATGGATTTTCAATGGTCCCTAGTCGCACCGTGCATCAGAGGGGTGCACCACCATAATGAGATATTATGCTCCACATCCATCAAAAGTGCAACAGAGGGATGATCAACAAGGTAAGCACATGTGAGAAGACCACCAAGCAACAAGCACAATCATCTAGCCAAGGAGAAGCGACATTCCCCAAAACCAAAGATCTCCATCAAATGATCCAATGCCATTAAGAAAATGGGCTCCATGAAGATGAATCCCCCAAAGTTGATCCAATAGCTCCAAGGAACCAGCAGCAAATTTCCATCAATGTCATGAAAATCACAATGTGAAACCTCATACAATGTGAAATCACAAGGAGCACTAGTATACATCGAAGAGTTTACCAGAGATGCTATCCACAATTGTGGGGAAGCATCCCTTAGGTTCTCACATTCTTTCTTTCCATGGCTATTAACTTTATGCAACTATCACTTCTTTAAATTTGAATTTTCAATCTTATGTTTCAATAGGGATCCCCCCTTGGGGCTAGCAAACACTAGGCTAAAGCGAGAGGGATTGTCAAAGGTGAAATTGGGATTTTCACTATGTTTTCGCTCGATCCCTTTGGAACTATATTCCTCAAGGACAATTGAGTGAGAAGACACCCAAAGCCCGACACTGACATGGGGCCTCCCATCTTCCATGACAATTTTAAAAGTGGCAATGGTCTTTCCTTATGTTGCCCCTTCTTTAGGCCTGGATGTATCAATATGGTTTACCACTTTTTATGTCCAGGGCCTCGGTAAGGTCCTTGGACTTTTTTCCTAAATCATTATTTGATCTTGTCTAGCCTTTTTTAGGTTTCACAATTAGGCACTCTTTCTAAGGTCTCCAAAGTACTCATATTCGTTTGAGAGCAAACACAAGGGTTGATAAGGTCAAAAATGATTTCCTTTTTTGTGGTTTGGCTATGGCACGCATTCCATGGGTTTCTTGAGATATTTAATTTTTAATGATTAGCTCAAGCACATGTAGTTTCTTTCAATTTAGCATGAACTTGAACCATAAAAAATGCAGCAATACAATATACAATAGCTGCAGTAACCAAGATCACAAGAAGAATAACCATGCACAAGACACAAGAAGGTATCATGGGAAAACCCTTCTCAACCAAGGGAAAAATCCAACAACCCTATACTATATTGCCAAGAGAAGATCCTTCACACCACAAACCCTAGAGCACACAAGAGGGTGCTTCTATGACCAAGAAAACTTGCGCATAAGATAAGTGTGCACTTCAGCCATACCAGTAGGCATTGAGAGAATGAGATAATGAATGAGTGAGTGATCCACAATGGAGATCTAACTCTCTTATAAATACATGACCTAACTCATCAATAGATGTGTCTATTGGCACAATAGGGCCGACTTGTACAACTCAATAATAATTAATCTTTTACACAATATTAATTATCTTTACATGGTGGGGCCGACTTGTACCCTTCACAATACAAAATTAGGGTTTCACAATAATCTTACTCTTAGACAATATAGCAAGGGATCTCTCACACATCCTCTAGTGCTCTGCCACTAGGGACAAGTCCACATGTTCTCAACCACAGGGACGTCACTCTCAACAAATTAACTCAACTAAATGCGTCATTCCTTTGTCTAGAAAATGCCTTCTAAATTGCATGAAACTACTAGTTTGGCCACGTCAATTTTCACATGCAATCTATGTGATTAATTCCAGATCTAAAAACTACTTCCTAGTGATCAACCGGTAACCCTAATTTCTATCACTAAACAATTTTATACTGAAATTATAGACTTGGAAATTATAGCAACAAAAACAATCAAGATCAGAGATGAACCATCAATAGACACGAGATACAAAATTTATGTTTTGTAACTATCAAATTCATAATTTTTCCGAGGGCAAAACCAGTGCTCCTTGCTGATACAAATTCACAAAATACTGACAACCATGTCCTCTGAAAAAACAGAAAATCAGCAAACCAAACCTCAGCAAAATCCCAGGAAAATTCGTCTACCCACAAATCTGTTGCAACCACCTATATGGCTTACTGACGTCAGTCGTACAACTATTGACGTCAACGGTACGTACTATTGTACCTGCCCAAAAAATTCCACACATGTGGACCTGTTCTTCCTTCCCACACGTGCAGACTTGTTGTACTTGTCTGCTCACACATGTGAACCTATGTACGTCCTATCTGTACAGTTTTTGCTCACATGTGCCAATTGTACGGCTGCTTCACACGTGTGGCCTGTCCTCACACATGCAGTTGTACCTTCTCCCACACGTGCAGCCTGTTGTTGCTCCTTCCTCACACGTGTGCCCTCTCTTGGCTGGAAAAGAAGCCTTTCTTGGCTGAACCAGGAACAGAAAAACCTCCTTGAAACCCTAGGCCAGATTTGCCACAATTGCAGAATTTCCCTTGCTGAAATTTCCAAGCTCATAGCACAAGTGCACTCTCACTTATGCTAACTCCATAATGACACAATGAGATTTGTCATGATCTCTCCTCTCCTTTTATAGGAGTCTAATGAGTGAGTTTAGAAACCCCTTCTAAACTCAACAATTAATTAGAATATTTTATTCTCTTTGTGAGTGTGAAACCCCAACAAGCCCACAAAGTCCATCAACAAGCCCATGAGGCCCTAGCCTCCTCCCAAGGGCGTTTTCACTGAAACAAAGGTGTAATCTGGTGCCAACAAAGATTCCCACATGCCTGACACCATGGCCCCTTGTGGTAATGCCTCCCAATGCTACAAAACGCCTTGGAAACACCACCAACTGTACCCTCTGGCATTTCCAAATCTGGAAACAGATTACTGTATAGCCAACAACATTTTCAAAGCTCTTTGACCATTTCCAATGACATTTCATGCACTTTTTTGAAAGTTTCCAGGCCTACCTTAGTGCCCAAGAGGGGAATGGGACCCATAGAAAAATATCGCCATGTCTATTCTAACGACCCTTTAAGACAAAACTAAAAATTGGAAATGGAGCTTTGAGGAGTTTGTAGAATTCATATGGAGAAAGTAGAATTTCATATCCCATTCAGAATTCAGTGGTTTTCTCAGATCCTATTCAATCTCATCCCAAGGAGGGCTACCAACACACCAGCTAAAGGGACAGCAACTCACAGCTAAGGGCACACACAATCTTTCATCGTTTGGTAATATCTTTCTATTATTTGCATTATAGATCTAGATTCTTGTACATTTGTTGCCTTGTTTTGGAGGCAATTTTCTAGATATTTTGCAAGAGATCCTTCGCAATTTGGAGCATTGCAGGAAGTTCAACTCTTGTTGGTTCTTTTACAGTTCTTTTACAGGTGTTTGCAGGACTTATTTGGCCCAGGTAGTATTTTTCCTTTCCCCAGTTTCACTTTGGTTTTGTTTCTTTTTGTTTCATAGTAGGACACATAAATTAACAACAAGGTAAACCTACTTTATTTTCTAGTTTCTATTTTCATTTTCTAGCTGCCATAGAAACCCTTGAGACTTAATCAAAGTACCCTTGAAATCAATTCAGCCCTAGGAGAACACTTGAATCAGAGTTAATAAGTAATATAGTGGCTCTTTCCGTTCTTACTTCACCTTTCCCCTAGGTCTCTCAGTTGCCCTCAACAACCGAGTGTTGATTCTACTCCCTCCATCCTCTCTTTGGATGGTGTTTGGGCCAATTCTGTGGTAGCCCGGTGCTTCACTCTAACTGTTACACTAAAAGAATGAACATTGAACATTAAAGTAACACCCATGCAGGGAATAAACATGCATGAGAACCTTAAGCCTCTTGATTCATATGGTCCATGCATAAACAAGTGCTGAAAAGATGAATCCAAAATATTCTACTCAAATATACCAAGGGTCTGCCTAAAGCAGGGGTGTCAAGGTGCAAAGACACATGCTGGTTATGAAAATCAAAATTATCTATATAACAGCTTATAACAATACTTCAATGTACTCCCAAATAGCAATGTAACAGTGCTAACTCTTCCTGCTGCAGGCATAGAGTCTCTTGTAAGTAAAATCAAATTGTTCTGACCAAACATTAAGTATAAGAAGGTAAGAGCAAGTGATGCACAGAAGACATACAATTGGTCTATATTTCTATCAGTTGAGTAATTGACCAATGCGAGTGCATCACAATCCTTTTGGGCCTTGAGGGCCTCAATCTCTGCTTGCATTTTATCCAGCTTCTCCTTTAATTCTGCACTCTCCTATAATCATATGATTAAAAGAAACAAGGAAAAATACACATCAATAATTGTATCATATTGGAGCCATTTCAGTCATTATATCAAATCTACATAACACTATAGGAAGCAACTAAATAATTAATAAGATTCCTAATGAATCTGACTATTAGGTGATATATTTAATATTTACTTGAAACGAAAGATCTCTCGCTCCAGAAAATGCCTAGAAACAATTTGCTACTATTGTGTAGTAGACCTCAGTAACAAAGCAATTGTCCAAAACATTACCTTTGCTAACTCCTCTCGTGTAGAATATTCTTTCTGAAGCTTATCTTTATAATCAGCTTCAACCTGATTTAAATGAGTCTGCAGAATGAACACAGTGTAACAGACCAAAATATCCATTAATGCAAATTTTCAACACAAAGAATTGATAGATGTATCTGTAAGTAGATAACTGGAAAGAGGTCATTCGACAACATTTGAATTCCACTAACACTCATTGCACTTACTTCTAAAGCTTTGATGACACCGTCAAGTTCATTTGCCTTCTGACGTGACTCTTCAGAGCTCTGCTTGTGTAAATCTGCAAGCTTGCAAGCCTTCACAAACATGCAATGCTCTTTAATATATACAGAATTTCCTTTCACACAAAATTATGCCAAAAACCCTTAATCTTTAGTACACTGCAGGAGATATAGCAAGCAAATTACTTGAAAGGAATAGAGCAATTTAAATTACATGAAAGAAAAGAGCATTCTAGTTCCATTAATATATAATTTGCTTGCAACTTAATGTTAATGGCTGTACATCTTCCCGCGGGAAAACTGTTAACAATTTATTGCCATTGCATTTTTAAACCTTAAACACGTGAAGACAATTCAATATGAAATAAGCAAACAATGTGCACCAAACAGAAAGGAAACAGGAAACATAATCGCAATGTAGACAATGGTAATAATTCCGATAGATAAGATATAATAATTTTATTCATGTCCACAAATGACCAAGAGAAGGTCAACAGAACTACAGAGTACAATCAGTAGTCAACAGACTATGGGATTGTCTAGAAAACTCTTAGATGCTAAAATGTTAACAAAATGGAAGAGATTCAAGGGACAACAATAGAGAGTGTATCAGGATCTAGCTAAACCAGACAAGCGAAGCCTTAAGAAGCACGAGGTCCTAACTGAACATCTGCATCATAACCGGAAATAAAAGTAGAGGGAGAAAAGGTATACATGTCTATGTATGTCACTGTGAAGGAACCAATGCAAAGGCTAATGATGTCATCCGGAGAGTTAACTTAGTCTAAACATCATATTACTTGTTAGTATTAGATAATAAAGGGACTAATTTAGGAAATATGTAATAAAGTCATGTGTCACATTAATAAACTAGTATAGATCCATCTTAACCCAAGATCTATTAAGCAGGGATAAAAAATCCCAACTGCAGAGGGTTAAGATGGATCTATGCTAGTTTATTTTATTAGTTATTTTTGTATGTTCTGGTAATTAATAAATGGTCAGCTCTTTCGTCTTTTAGTGTTAGTTAAGATTTATGTCTTAACCTAATGCTAGTTGGTTGTACAGGGGGCTGCCTCTCTTATGAACCACAAGTTTTGCATCTTATTTTCATACTGTAATAAAATCAACTCTATTTCTCCTCTCTGTTTCCAAGGCATTCTATCATGGGAAAATTAATGCAGCCCTAAAATTGCAGTAGATTACAATAATTCATTACAGTGGTGTTACACAAGGACAAAAACCCCTTTCAGGATCCATATTCTAATAATTCCCATTGATCTGGACATGGGGATATCATTTTCTTGGGAGAATTCAACAATCTCAGTGGCTCTTTCAATTGGACCTAGACGATTGTTAACCCCAAAATTGATCAACCTAATATAAATTAGAAAAGGCCAAAGCCCACCAGAATTTGGCAAACAAAGACTGATAAGGATACATTTAAATATGTTCCAAGCTAAAAGAAGGGTTCGCCTTGCGAAGTGTCGTACAGGGTGTCCAAATAAAACTGAGACTCGCTGGTAATCGACCATTCCATAGGATTAAGTCTACCTGGTTGGCTTAGTCGCTTTGGTCTTTGGGCACCACCAAGAATGAGCTTTTGGCTTTGTTTGACACTATTCATATTTGGGCTTCCCGTGTTTTGGTTGGCACAATAATTCAGTTGTGCTGATTGATGGTGATTGGTTCTGGCACCATGGCATTGAAGACCACATCTTGAGAACAATGTATTTTCTTGTGATTAAATGTGAGGCTTTCCTATCTACAGCTCAATCGCACAACACGGTTGATATCATGTACTGATGTATACCTCTTTGGTACAAGAAGATGGTTTTGCCACTTGGTTGATTGGTATTGTCTATCCATTGTTGATTTGGTTCTTGTTAATATTATGGTAGCTGCAGGAGGTATTTACCCCCACGTGTGAACCTGACGAGAATAGAAGACTCCGGGAAGCAAGAGAAACCCTAATGAGTTGGCTAATAACCCTAGAAGCCTTGTCGGCTCAAGAAGATAATTTATA
>ML783734.1:288836-299355 GCA_009831015.1 Picea engelmannii
ATACCTACATACCTCATATGATGGCATGCTCTATCCTATGTGCTTATTCTTCAATACTTCTTTCTTTTGAGATAATTCAATCATACTTGACATGTACATCCTCAAGTTTGAGTTCAACTTCTTTTTTGGTGACCTTGCATCTTTTCTTCCTTCTTTTGCAACTTAAGGTTAATGTTATCCATCAACTTCCTTCATCCTTCTTCAATTCTATATTGCATTTCTATTTGATGTCTTCCTTACTTAGTGCTTCTTCAACCTTCTTGAAAATTTCCTATTCAATCTTTTGGTAGTTTCTTCATCCAAGACACTTCTTTTTTATTGATTTTGGCAATGCTTCTTTTCCTCTTTCAATCTCTTAACCTCACCAAGTAGTGTCTGATTATAGTTTCATAATCTATAGATTTCTTCATCTTTCTTGCATTTGTTCATATTTCCTTGCCTTAAGTTCTTAACCTCCTTAATGAGTGCTACATTATTGACTTACATCTTGCACAATTGATCCCCCCATCTTCTTGAGCTCTTCGTTTAATTCCTTGTTATCTTTCTAACATTTGGAAATTTCTTCTTTAGCTCCATTGAACTCATCTTCAATCACATGCATCTCCTCATATTTTTCTCCTAGTTCCATCTATTTGAGAATATTTTCTCAAATTCATCCCAAGTAATGTCATCTAATTTCTTTATAAAGACTATACCATCATATTTAAGCTTCACCATAAAAATAAAGACCAAACTCAAAATAACTTCTATAATTTTCCTTTACAATCCTCAACCATTCAATAGGAACAATTTCATCTCCAACTCCACTAGATTTAGGTATTGCTATTAGTTCTTACTTGGGATCTAACAAAAATCCTCAATTTCTAGCCTCACTATCTTAACAATAATTATCCCAAATAGTTATGAAACTTTTCTCAATATATTCTCCTCTCTTTCCACCTTCCAAGGACTTTCTAATCAGCTAGATCTGACTTTCCAATCAAAAGTTATGCTAATTTTAAGTTAACATACCTTTGAAAACCTTGATTTGGAAGTTGCCTTATAGGCCAACTTGCACTTGATGTAATTTCGAAATTTCTACACCTTTGAATTTGAAACCCTAACTTTCATAGTGTGCAATTTTAAAACTATAACGAACCAGATTCAAAATTTCATACCCAATGTACTTTGTTATGTCTTTTATCCACCTTGAAAATTTTGCTAACTGAAAATAGGCCCAAAAAAAGTTAAGAGTGAAAATGGTAAGATGACGTGTTTGACACACCAAAACTGAGAATAGTCCATTCTGATACCAAATGTTATGTACATGTTACCTCCCAGGTTTTCACTTGGTGTAAAACTCCCTAAACACAAATTGCGAAACCCCGAGGGCAACTTAGACAAGCTATCCACTGTCACCTCGGTAGCCTTGCCTTTCTATCTTTATACTAGATGAACTCTAGTCGAAGAGGAATCCCTATGGTTAACTAAGCTCAAGATGTTGTAGTTAAAGTGGGAGCAAAGGAGCTTAGAAAACAACAAGGGGGATTTAGCTAAAGATTCCAACTAATGCAATAACTTTAAAGATGTCGAAAGCATAAAGTTTTCTCTCTTTAAGACAAAGGAAACAAAGAAGTTCGGGAGTAGGATCTATCACAAATAATCTCTTCCAAAGTAGCAATATTGCTCCTCTGGCACTTGAGTTTCCTTTGACAATCCAAAACCTACAAAAAACCCACCAGTATACACCAAGAACGTCCACCACACATTCAACAAAATAGCAAAACAATCCCACAATAGCTTAGAAAAAGATAGAAGCAATTTTATTCCAAAGCTTGGGAGCACTTTCAACTCACATTAAAAATGGAGAGAGCAAACCCTTATATAGGTTTCAACTCTAACTCCTCAACAAAAAGAAGTATTTGTTTTCCTAGATCCATTAGTCCTCTAAGGAATAACAATAGAACAACTCTCTCAACAACTTCCTTACTAAAAGTAGCAATGAGTTGTTGAGATCAATATTTTTCTCCAAGAGGTTACAATAAATATTAAAATATCAAAGGAAAACAATACAATAAACCTCTCAAGTAACTAACTCTATGATAAAAGTCAACGGTAATAAAATAATGGACTTAGTTGGTAACCATCTCCAAGAATAGAGCTAGATAGATGGGGGTTTGACCATATAACAACCCAAAAATAATAAATAACTCTCTCCATATGTGTGCCCTTCAAAAGTGTTGATGTTACGATAGCTGCAGGAGGTATTAACCTCTACATGTAAACTTTAACGAGACTAGAAAATTCCGAGAAGCAAGAGAAACCCTAAATAGTTTGTTAATAACCCTAGAATACAAGTCGGCTCAAGAGAATAACTTATATTAAGTTATTAGCCTCCAGAAGAAGTCGACCCAGTTAGGTCACTTGGAGGACTATAAATAGAACGCGCTTGAGCTCATTTGCACTCACTCACTCTCACAATTGCATAAGGACTAGTGGTGCGCATGACTGGTGGAGAGTTACAGTTGTTGCAGTGGTGACTTGGTCTTTGGCTATGGTTTGGACTTTCTGCTTGGTGCGCTAGCTTTGGAGAGAGGTATGCTATCTCGATTGGCTATCTTCTCTAGTGTTTGCTTCCAGAATTATTCTAGCTATCAAGGTTAAGGTGCTCAGGGTGGCCTTTGTGCCTATGGTTGGGTGACAATATTGAGATATTGTCTATGGTGAAACAAGCACACCTATTATTTTAACAGGTTATGGGCCCACACTATCTTCAAACAGTTTAACCACTGGAAGGTAGATTGGGAGGATTTGCTCAGTTGCAGTTGCAGTCAGAGATTTGATGCAGCAATGAAACCCTAACCATCTTGTTGAGGCACCTTAAGTGAAGTGCTTGACCTAATTCCTGGATAGCTTAGTGCGCCCTAGCCAAGCGCACCTCCTGTTACTCTCAGTAAGCTAAGGCGTCAAGTTTGAGTTTTTGGTCAAAGTCAAAGGTTGACCAAGTCAAAGCAATCCTAACTTACTCTATGAAGTCAGAAAATAAGTTAGAAGGGGCTTTAAACTTCAAAGCATGGAAGACAAGGATTGACCTCATCCTTGCCAAGAATAAAGTCCTAGATATCGTGAAAGGCAATATCATGGAACCACAGTTTGAAGCAGGAAAAGAGAAGGAACCTCAAAACGTTGCAGCACTGGAGAAGTTCAAGGATAATGACATTAATGCTATGAGTATCATAGTGGACTCTGTAAAGGATCGCTTGATACCCTACATTTCTCAACTTGACTCGTCCAAGAAGATGTATGATGCCCTAACAAACCTTTTCTCAGTCAAAAATATTGGACAAGTGATGAGTCTGAAGAATGAACTTCGTGACACAAAGATGACAAAGGATGACACCATAGCTTCATACTTTGAGAGGATTTCTCGGTTGAGAGATCAGCTACAAGCTATTGAAGAAGCCATCCCAGAAAAGGAAGTTGTGAACATAGCACTCAATGGTCTCTCTGGATCATGGGATGCATTTGCTGCAAGTATGAATAAAAGGAAGGAGTTTCCAACGTTAGAAGAACTTTGGACATGTTGTGCACAAGAAGAGACAAGGTTAAACTCCAAGGGAAAACCTCAGAAGGAAGAAGATGATGAAGCCTTTGCAACAAAGTTTAAAAGACATGGAGGTAAGAAAAGATTTGATTCAAGAAAGAAGTTCAAGAGAGATATGTCAAAGGTACAATACTTTGAATGCCATGATTATGGCCACTACAAAAGGAATTGTCCTAAACTAACAAGGAAGAGAAAAGAGACATCACACATCAGCTGCCAATGATTAAGAATCCTCAAAGACAAAGCATGATGAGACAGATTTCAACTATTACTCAACCCATACTGGAACCGTTGAAGATGACATGTGGTTGATTGATAGTGGAGCTTCAAGGCATATGACAGGTGACCGTAGGAATTTCTCAAGCATGAAGGAGAAGTAGACACCTCATAAAGTGGAGCTTGGAGACAATAACTCTAATGCAGTCGAGGGAATTGGACAAGCTACTATCAAAATGGACTCAGGTAACTCAATCCATCTTAGTAATGTTTCATATGTCCCTATTTTGAAAAAGAATCTAGTATCTATTTCCTGTTTGGAAGGGAAAGGAGATAGAGTAGCGCTTTTGTGGATGGAAAAGTTATTGTATGGTCTAAAGACTCCAAGATAGAAAACACTAGAGTTATTGGAACCCGTGAAGGAAGGTTATATAAACTCCTAGGTCAGAATACTCAAGCCCTAGTACATGACGAAATCAACCCTACTGAGTTATGGCATAGAAGGTATGCTCACCTTCACTATCAAGCCTTGACATCCCCTAAAATAGATGGTTGTAGGCATACCAGAATTACAATCAATACATGAAGGTGTGTGGAGAGGATGTGCACTTGGGAAGAACATTAAGAAACCTTTCCCAAGTAGTAAGAATAGATCCAAAGGGATCTTAGACCTAATACATTCAAATGTATGTGGACCTATGCCAGTGAAGTCTCTAGGAGGATCTCTTTACTATGTAAAGTTTATAGATGACTTCTCAAGAAAGACATGGTTGTATTTGTTAAAGACTAAGGATGAAGTATTTAGCAAATTCCAAGAATTCAAGGTTGAAGTAGAGAACCTAACAGAAAAGAAGATCAAGACAATACGATCTGATAATGGAGGAGAATACACCTCCAAGGAGCTCACTGCCTTTTGTAAAGAAGCTGGGATTAGGAGGGAGCTCATTGTCCCTCACAATCCTCAACATAATGGTGTGGCTGAAAGAAAGAACAAAACCATTGAAGAATCAGTCAAGGAAATGATGAATGATCAGCACTTATCTATGTTCCTATGGGGAGAAGCAGCTATGACAGTTGTTTATGTTCCCAAGGATAAGAGAAAGAAGTTGGAACCCTTGGGAAAGAGAGGAATATTCGTTGGATACAGTAAATCATCAAAAGCGTATAGAATCTATGTTCCAGGTCAACAGAAGATTGAAATAAGTAGAGACGTAACTTTTGATGAAAGGATTGCATTTAAGAAGTCTATAGAAGTACTTATAGAATCCAACAAAGAAGGGGAACATGAAGATACCAAAGAAGAAAGTACATGTTCTCTAGAACAATCTAATGAAGAACAAGAACCACCACATGAATCTGTGGAACCAACTATTATACCTAAGACAAGAAAAAGACCAACATGGCTTGAAACTACTTTGCAGGAAGCAGAAAAGCTTAAGACTCCCACTGGTACTTTCAGACAAAGGAAGAAACCCAAAAGGTCCACCACTTATGCAACACTCAAGACAAGTTTGGTTAATACAGAACCTTCCACCTTTGAGGAAGCAATTAAGAAGAAAGAATGGAAGGAGGCCATGATAGAAAAATACCAATCCATCATGAAGAATGATGTATGGGAAGTTGTGTCGAGACCTAAAGAGAAGATCGTAGTCACTTCAAAGTTGGTGTATAAGATAAAGCATGTTGTAGATGGAAGTATTGATAAGTACAAAGCGAGATTTGTGGCTAAAGGGTTCTCCCGGCAGGAGGAAGAAGATTATGATGAGACATTTGCCCCAGTTGCCAAATATACATCTATCAAAGCCATAATTCTCTAACAGCTTCCATAGGTTGAAGTTTACATCAGATGGATGTAAAGACCGCTTTTCTCAGTGGAGTGATTGAGGAGGAAGTATATATAGAGAAGCCTCAAGGTTTTGAGGTACACCCAAAAGAAACTCATGTATGCAGATTAAAGAAGGCCTTGTATGGACTCAAGCAAGCTCCAAGAGCTTGGTAAGCACGCATTGATAGTTATTTGACGAGATTTGGATTTTGCAAGAGTCGTGCTAATCCAAATCTCTATTACAAGGTTGTGAACAATGCACCTGTTATTCTACTGTTATATGTTGATGACTTGTTCTTGACAGGTGCAGAGCCTCTCATTATTCAGTGTAAGAAGGAGCTATCCACTGAATTTGATATGAAGGATCTTGGTCTCATGCACTACTACTTGGGACTAGAAGTGTGGCAGAAGCGTAGTGAAGTCTTCCTAGGATAAGGCAAGTATGTTGTAAAGATCCTTCAGAAGTTTGGGATGATGGATTGCAAATCCATGGCAACTCCCATGGTAACAAATTTGAGGAAGTTGAGAGACTCTGATTGTGATCCAATGAACTCATCCATGTACCAACAATTGATTGGCTCCTTGATGTATTTGGTAAATACTAGGCTGGACATATGCTTCATTGTGAACATTTTGAGCCAGTTCTAGGTGGAACCTAGACAAGAGCATTGGGTGGTTGCAAAGCATATCTTGAGATATCTTCGTGGGACGATAATGTATGGTTTGAGGTATGCCTCAAATAGTGAAGTAAAGTTGCATGGATTTACCAATTCAGATTGGGCAGGGAGTGCGGAAGATAGAAAGAGTACTTCTTAACTGTGTTTCAGTTGGGGTTCTGCTATGATTTCATGGGCTAGCAAAAAACAGAAGTATGTTGCACTCAGGACTGTGGAAGCAGAATATATTGAAGCTTGTGATGCTTGTACGGAAGCAGTGTGGCTCCGTAGGCTAGTTTCTAGATTGTTTGATCAGGTGTTGGATTCAACCATGATATATTGTAATAACCAAAGTTGTGTGAAGCTCTCAGAGAACCCAGTGTTCCATGACAGGTCGAAGCACATTGAGATCAAGTATTATTTTCTCTGAGTTAAGTCCAGAGGGGAGAAGTGGTTCTCCAGTATATCTCCACTGATGAGCAAACTGCAGATATTTTTACGAAGCCTTTGTCCAAGATAAAGTTTGCATACTTAGGGACAAGTTGGGGTTCGTGGAGATTGCTCCCTTGGTTGAAAGGGAGGAGATGACCTCCTCAATTTGGAGGGAGCACTAATATATGGCATCATGGAATGTCAGTGAGCTGAGGATCTGCACCATGCTAGTACAGCTTAGAGATTATGTTTGCATCATGCTAGATATGATCATGCTAGTACAGCTCAGATATGATACAGATGGTTAGAGTTGTTGATACAGTGGCCTGAGGAGCATTGTGCTAGTACAACTTAGAGATCGACATACAACTTAGAGATGATGGTTGCATCATGCTAGTTATGTTCATACTAGTACGACTTAGAGACGATGTTGGTGAGCCACATCATGCTAGATATGATCATGCGAGTACAACTTAGAGGTGGCATACAGCTTAGATATGATGCATTGGCATCATGCTAGATATGTCATGCTAGTACGGCTTGGAGATGATCATACAGAGTAGAGATGATGCAGGAAATGCGTACAAAATAGCATGGAAATGTGTACAAATCAACCTCCTCATGTAAACATCCCCCTCCTTACCATGAAAAGAAGTGCAAAGAGGCCTCAAACGATGGAGCGCTCAAGAGAAGTATGCCACAAGTACTTCAAGCTCAAGTTCCAAAGTATAACCACCCTCAAACTGTTTGAAATAAACCCTCCAAATAGAACGTGTTGCTCCAAAGCGTAACAACCCTCCTTAAATCAAGACATAAAAGAAGGTTGACTAGTATAGAAAAGACACCATGAACCAAGGGCTAAGTCAATACAAACCCCATTATCCTTCACATGCATGGAACGACCTCTCTCCAATGATAAAATAGTCTCAAACCACGAGAAATGCCTCCACATGTATGCAAGTAGGGGAGCACTCTATGAGAATGAATTGTATGTCCATCATAAAGTGCAATCTCAATATCAAAATAGAACAAGAAGGCAAGTGCTTTAGTAATGGAGTTTCCCTATACAACACGAAGTGGGTTGACCCCTCTAACTGATGATATTTTGATGTAACTACGGAAGATATTCTTTTGTATTTGTATTGGTCAAACCTCGAGAAGGTTATTGTAATCTTATTGTATAAATCAGCTCAAAAGAAATTATTATTTTATTGTTATCTTTATTGTAAAATTCAAAACAACCCCTTTTAGGGTTGCGTCTTTTCGAGAGTCAAGTTATGTGTATAAATAGAGGTTGAGTTCCTCTCATTTGTATATAAACACAACTCCCCTTCTCTTGTGTATTTTGGAGCATAGCAAAGGAGGTCTAGCACAGGAGGTCTTGGTTTCTTGGTCTTTGGTATCTTGGTCTTGGTCTACTTGTGGAGAGCAATAACATGACATTGCACTGGTTGAAGGAATCTATATTGAAGAATTGGTTGTTGGGTTTTCTCCCCCACGAGGTTTCCTAGGATATGTCTTGTGTTCTTTGATTGTTTATCTTTCAGTGATCCTATTGCATGCAATTGTTAATGAATGTTAAAGAAGATAATTGTAACTTCTAAAATTCAAACATGGTATCAAAGCAGGCATGAATAGAAGACAATTTGCAAATCTAGAAGACAAAAGGAGTCGTTTTTCTTGATAGGAGTGGTTGTCGGACAAGACAAGACCACTAGCAAGTGCGCCCAAATGGAACGTATCTTTTCCCTGGATCAAATCTTTTGATCTTGATTTAGGGGCAGGATGACTACCGAAACCAAGCTTGATGAGAAGTTGGAGGGAGCTGACAACTTGAGAGCCTGGAGGTACAAAGTATCCCTCCTCCTAGAAGAACATGATCTAGAGAATTTCACTAAAGAAGAGGTTTCAGAACTAGAGAGAGATGAGACTAAAGCAAAGCAAAAGAAGGATATGGTCAAAGTAAAGAGGATTATTGCAGACTCCATTAAGGACCATCTTATTCATCACATATCTTCATTATCCGCTCCAAAAGTAATGATGGATGCCTTAACCAAACTGTTTGAAGGCAACATCAACCGAAGAATGACCTTCATAACTCAGTTAAAAAACGTGAGGATGCAAAATTCAAAAACCGTCCACTCTTACTTCTCAAGAGTGAACCAGATCAAGGAGTAGATAGAAGCCATTAGTGATACACTGAATGGAGAAGAAATGGTGATGAACACCTTGAATAACCTCCCAAGGTCATGGGATGCATTTGGATATGCTCAAGAAGGAAGCTACCCAAGTTCAGTAGGCTATGGGAAGATTGCAACCAAGAAGAAGCAAGGACAACAGCAAGAGAAGAGAAGCTGACAGATGATGATCAAGCCCTAGTCGCCCACACCAGGAAAGGAAAGAGCAAGAAAGAACCCGCCTCACCCAAGAAGTTTCAGAAGGGCCAAAGAAATAACCCAAATATCAAATGTTTATGTTATCAGAAAATGAGACACATTGCTAGGAATTTTTCCCTCATTCAAAGACAAAGGGAATAGAAGGGAAAAAGGCATCATGTTCATACAGTTGAAGATGATGAGCCACCCAAGAAGGTTGCAAAGGAAGATGAATCAAGTGATGAGGAGTATGTTCTTATCTCAACCCTTACAGGAACTGTCACTCGTGGAAGTGACATTTGGCTAGTGGATAGTGGTTCTTCCAAGCACATGACAGGTTATAAAGACTCCTTGTCTAACCTTACTCATTAGGATTCACCGCATAAGGTGAAATTGGGAGATGACTATCAGTATCCGATCAAAGGAGTAGTAGAAGCCTCCTACAAGTTAGACTCGGGAAAGCCAATGAAGGTGAAGGAAGTTCTCTGTGTTCCTGGACTGAAGAAGAACCTTCTCTCAATTTCAACATTGGATGAGAAGGGTTACAAAGTTGCATTTGTTGATGGACAAGTTATTATGTGGCCTAGAGGGAATCCTTGTGATGATGCTATGGTGATTGGAGTTCAAGAGGGAGGACTCTACAAATTGAAAGGGCAATCAGATTCAGCATTAATTCACGACACTGTGAATCCCAGTGAATTATGGCGTAGGAGATTTGCTCATCTACATTACAAGGCCCTACCGAGTGTGAGCAAGATGGTGACGGAACTACCAGAGATCCAAGAAAACCCAAACGACGTGTGCAAAGGTTGCGCACAAGGCAATAACGTGAAGCACTCCTTTCCCATCAACGATAGTAGAGCCAAAAGAGTACTGGACATCCTGCAAGCGAATATGTGTGGACCTATGTCAGCAACTTCACTAAGCGGAGCGGAAGATAAAGACCTTGCAATCAGATAATGGAGGAGAATTCACTTCAGAGGAATTCAAAGAATATTGCAAGGAAGATGGAATTAATAGGGAGCTTTCTACTCCCTACAATCCTCAACAGAATGGAGTAGCAGAAAGGAAGAATCGGACTATCATGGTAGCAGTGAAGGCTATGATCCATGATCAAGATCTACCTATGCATCTGTGGGAAGAAGCAACAAAGACTACAATGTATGTGCAAAATAGAAGTCCCCACAAAGTACTTGAAAACAAGACACCAGAGGAGATGTTTTCAGGAAAGAAGTCGGAAGTCAACCATCTAAGGATATTTGGCTGCCCCGTATTTGTGCATGTCCCCAAGGAAAAGAGGACAAAATTGGATCCATCCAGAAAGAAAGGCATATTTGTTGGTTACAATGACACATTGAAGGCATACATGATATATATTCTCGGTCACCGGAAAGTTGAGATTCTCCAAGATGTCACCTTCGATGAGAGTGCA
>ML783734.1:335532-346338 GCA_009831015.1 Picea engelmannii
AAAGCTTGGTTTATGTGCATTACAACTTGAGGTTGTTGTCGCATTACTGTGATGCAGACGGGAATGCTTTTTGTAAAAGAGATATGACTTGGGATAACAATCCAAAGGAGACTAATTTACAGGATGGAACCATTGTTTTAGAGGGATTGCAAGAGGAACTTTTGAATGATCATGATGGCAATCATATTCCTAGAGGAGACATGCCACCCCCATCCACTACAAGGGTTCCAGATTCATCAGTTTTACCTTTATCTGCACAGCATCCATTGTCACGTGGGGGCCATTCAGCTGCTGGTCATGTTCCACGATCACTTCCACCTGTTCCTCCTCTTATTCAAAGATCACAGGAGAAGAAACTAAAAGTTTCTCATGGCAAGAGGAAAACTTAGAGCATAGTACTTAGTACTTGCTAGATCTTTTTTTTTGTTTCATGTTTAGAAGTAGTCTCTAAAACTTAGTACTTTGTCTTGAGTCTTTACTCTTGACTCTTTATTATGGCTTATTCTGTAAACAATGAAGTTATGAACTTATGAACTTAAGAACATCATATGACAATTTACCTTTGAAGTTAATGATTGATGTTATGATGCTTTAATGTTGAGTCCCACATATGTTTATGATTGATGTTATATGTGTAGTATGTACTAAATGGTTGATGCTTTAATGATCATCAATTCATCACTAATCAATTAGTTAAATGATCTTATATCTATGTTTTCATGTTTTTTGCAATAGATTCAACATTCTGCATGTTATATATATATATATATATATATATATATATGTGTGTGTGTGTGTGTGTGTGTGTATATATATGCATCAAAATATATATTTTTTATGTATTATATAAAAAAACGCTCCCGCTCCATGCTCCCAACAGCCTTGGTTGTACTCCTCAGGAAAATCATATCTTTCATGTATGCAAGCCTTTTTTCTGCTTTATTCATACATGCTTGCATCTTTCAACTTCTGTTTCTATGCCTTGCTCTGACAACATGGCTAAGTAGCAATTTTTGCCAAGTTCGAATTAAAACTCAGATAGACTCCCAAAACAAGCCATTTTTAAAATGTCAGCAAGGCAAATTTTCTGGCCTTGAATCTGAGTTGCCCACAGTGAGTTTGACTCATGAGTACTCGCAGGTACAACTCTGACCTGTAAGTACTTGCCTAGGTTTTCAAAGCTCAGTGAGTTTGACTCAATAACCGAATGAAGAGCTTGATCTGCCCATTATATTTACCAAATAGGAACATATTTTTTCAGCATTTTCTGGCGAGCTGTGCTCCGACAAGAAAAAAAAGTGTCTTCAGCATATACCACTAGGGTTTACAGGAAAAAAAAACCTTTTGGCATCCAAATGACAAGATTTTGGCATACACAGCTGTAGCAGCGGTCCAGCAGTCTGTTTAGATTTCAAGTCATGACTCCTGACTCTTCACTTGAGAGACCTGAGTCAATATATTGCTAAGATTTTGCCTTATGCCATCATCCATGGTTGACAACAAGCATTGATATCATGAGATATACATCATGATTCATGATATCATAATCTAGAAAAGAATATTAGCATTTGGTTAGAAATGCCATGAAAAAAGGGCTAAAGGCCAGGCCAGTTTTAGAAGCTATCACTCGACCGTGGACCACCTAGTTACGCTTAGGATCATTGCAGAGGGATGTTGTAATAATAAAACTAATCTCCAGCATTGATTTGTTGACTTTAGGAAAGCTTTTGACATGGTGACTAGAAAGAACCTTTGGAATAGATTAAAAGAGTTTAAGGCTCCTTTCAAGTTGAAAGCTGCTGCATTAAGGTTGTACAAGAATGCTATTGCTATGTTCGGGGACATTAAGGGTTGGTTTGAAGAAAATAATTGTAATATAGGAGTTAAGCAAGGTTGTCCCTTGTACCCTACCCTTTTAGCATTTACATTGACAAGTTGCTCAGGCACTACTTGGAAGAAGCAGGTTGTGCTAGCACTACTTTAGCTGGAATAATCATCATCCTTCTTTGAGCTGATGATATGGTTCTTATGGCAAGGTGTCCCTCTGATCTTGACAAGCAACTAAGAATTCTCAAGGCTTTCTGCTCTAGCACAATTGCCTTGAGTATTAATTCAAAATCTTCCAATATCCCCTCTTAATGAACATTTTGGGTTTTCATCTTTTCAACCTGTTGTCTTCAGATTCTTCAATTTGTCATCTTTTTGGTACCTCATCCATATCTTTTAACTATATATCAGCATTCAATCTTATATGAAGACGAAGGAAATTCAAATGGAGAGTAAACATTGAGAGAGACTACAAGGACATCACTATGAACATGTATCTTCACAGAAAGTCCATAGCAATGAAAACAATAGGCTTAAGGACAAAAATCCTTGAATGTGGTATTAAATTACATGCTTAGATCAAAAGCATAAAATCAAAAACAAAAAACTTTCAAAATTAGAAATCCTGTGCCAAGGTGAGAAATTGAACTTACAATCTTGTCCAAATAGTTTTTGATCAAGTTATTTTTCTCAGTAAGCTCTGTACTTTTATGCTCCAGAACTTCCAATAACTCCCTCTTTGATTTGTGTAGCTCGTTGACTTCAAGAGATAAGTGCTCAACTTCACTATCCTTTTTAATCTACAAGAATACCAAACAGATATGTAAAAATTGCAATTGATTCAAGAAACACATACCCTATCAAAATAAATGCCCAAAGTTAAAATCATAAGCTAAAAGACACATCTATTATCAACCAATATAATTTTACCCAGAGGATTCATTTCAGATTTTCAATAATAAAATGCACAAGAAAACAATGGTATGGTCTTAAACTTGGTGGTTAGAGATATAAGCGCTCAACTTCACTATCCTTTTTTAATCTACAAGAATGTCAAACAGATATGTAAAAATTGCAATTGATTCAAGCAACATGTACCCAGTCAAAATAAATGCCCAAAGTTAAAATCATAAGCTAAAAGACACGTCTATCATCAACGAATATAAATTGGCCCAAAGGATTCATTTCAGATTTTCAATAATAACATGCAAAAGAAAAATGTCAATTGGGTTTAGCCCGAGTGGTTTGTGCTGAGGGGTGTTTTCTCGCCACCCAGGTTCAATTCCCGCAAGTCACATGTTGAATTCATGTTGAACTCTTAAATGAGCAAGCTATCGAAAAAGCCCCAGCTTTCTACAAAATCCGGTTTACCCGGGGAAGTGCCCGGTGGGTTTCCCCAGGCTCTAAAAAAAAACATGCAAAAGAAAACAATGGTATGGTATTAAACTTGGTGGTTCAAACACCACTGTGGCTTGGACCTACAAAGGTGAATTGCAAAAAAGTAATATATTCTTTCAAGAACATCATCTAAAATGTTTCATTTTATAATCATGATAAGGGGTTATGTCACTTAATAATTTTCTTTTATGTTCGAAAAACTTAATTCGTTTAGAAATTCAGCTCAGGGTATATAAAGTTTGAAGCCTTTCAATGGGTTAGTAATTTAGTGGTTGAGACAGTGGAGTGTTAAGCCACCCGCGAAGGTTCAATTCCTCTGGAGGCACGTATAAGTGGTTGGGGCAGCCAGGTGCAAGTGCTAGGTGAGTTCAACAAAAGAATAGCCCCCCTGCAACAAACATAAATTTGGACCTGAAAAACTTTGAAAGCTCAGCAACCTGAAAATTTCAGATAAGTCGGGAGCAACTGGAGATATTTGCAACACTGGATAGCTCTTCAAGGGCCGTCTCACCAATTAAAATGGTCTACTGGTGGTGCCTGATGTATTCAGGCCAATTGTAAATAGAATTTAAAGTAATCACTTACAAAAAAAATGAAGCTTGATTGGATACAAGCAACAACTAGTAGCTGGGGACCCAAGCCATAGTTTCTTTTTACACCGAGTTGTTTGAAGACATGTCCATCGGGCCATGGTTGAGACTAGATTAGAACATTTATGGTAACAACTCAGATTCAAAACCTGTTAAACACACTCCCTTTGTTAAGGGGTTGTGGGGGCTGAGGCCAAGCGCAAGTTTTGGGTGACTTTTGACAGAATAGATTTAAGTTAATGTTGCTGTATATCATAAGAGTGAATCTCTATCTCAAATCTCCAAAAGGATATATACTTACTACCTCTACCTAAGTCACTTAGTTCAAGTTCTACGTGGCTTTTGATAGAAAATGTTTATGTTTATTAGTAAAAGCGTGAATCTCTATCTCAAATCTCCACAGCGATGTATACTTACTACCTAAGCAACCTGGTTCCTGGTCCAGTGCATGAATGTATGAGAGGTTTCACATGACAAGGTAAATGAAATCATCGTTTGAAGGTTGATTCCCACTAAGTAATCTAAAAACATATTTGGGCAAGAACGATCGCTACTGCAGAAATACACAGCCGCCGCTGAATTCATCGCATCCCTGATCAGAAAATTGATATTTTAAAAGCACCGTATGCATTATTTCAATTTATTTTTTTAATTTACAGCTCCGTGTATATTATTTCAATTTATTTTGAGGAATTACAGCACCGTATACATTGTTTAATTTTTATTTTTTTAAATTGCAAAGGTCATACCGCTTCAGAATGTCATATCACTCCATATTCTAGGGTTTCACAGAACTCACCGCTCCAAGCTCGAGCTTGTGTGTCTGCGCCTGAACTTGAGCAAGTTCAGTGGCCCGCTTGTCGAGAACCGCAGTAAGCTGCGACTTCTCATTTTCTAACTGCGAAAATTGAGCGGAAAGTGAAATATATTTCTGCTCGAGAAGAGCGCAGTTCTGTTCTGCAGTAATGGCGGTAGCGTCGCCCTGGGCCTTTGACGTCTCCAGCTGTTCCTGCAACTCGCGGATGTACGCGTCCGCTTTCTGAACAATAACAGAGATATCGTTGTCGGCCTCTTGCAGCTCCGCGTCTGAGACGAAGAGCGGCATTGTGAACCCCCCTGCTTTTCTCAAACCTTGCGGAGAAACCCTTATTCACTTATTTGCTTTCTTTCAACCCTAGGCAATTGTTTCCGTCCGCCTCATCAGCACTGCCATGGACGGAAGAGAAACAGATATAATCAAGGTTATAGGAGAGACGAATCGAACCTTGGACTTCCCGCCTGTAGATGAACGAATGACGAAGTGAAGAGGTCGCACGGATCTTCACTTCGAATTCCTTGGCCAAGTTTAATAGCCTCTAACTTCCTTTTCCCTTATTTTAGTTTCCATGTATTGTGTTGTGTGTTCAAAAATGAAATTAGTATCTACACAGTGACCGACATTGAGTCCTCTTTATTCCTCCATTAATGATTCGTGGACCATTAATTTAATCTAATTTGGTTTATATATTAACATTTCTCCATTTTACCTATCAAGCATATCGAAGAGAAATATAGCACAACTGGTTATTTTTTATTAGTTGCTAGTGGCTTTTTGAGGAAGTATAAATGTTTTATGTTTTTATTTTTTTACAACGACTTCTTTTAAGAGGAGTCTTCTTAAAATTAAAAAATTTAGAAAATTCTAGTGGTATTTAGTTATTTAGATTGCAAATTTAAGTGGTATTTTCAAAAAATTAGAAAATTGCAAATGCATGTGTTTTGGGGTTTCTTGAATCTATTTATGTATTCAAAAATGAGATTTAAGCAATGTAAAATTGTGATTTAGTTACATATTCTTATGTTAATTGTTGGAAAATCATAAATGTAGACTACGCAATGGTTTTTTACTTTTACATTACACATCTCAATTTTGTTTTCATTTTAATTTACTAATGTTATTCGGTTGATTATTGTTCTCCCCCGTTTCGAGTGAATACCACAATCCATGTGCCCAACCTAAGTCGGGAACACATGGCACGAGCTCTTCAGACATCATCTCCTCATGCAGAGTACCAACAACATTAATTTGGCTTTAAAGAAGCCAACTCATGCCCTTCTCTGGACTCGAAAGGATAGTTATGTCGGTATCCTGGATTTAATCCATGAGGATAGTAGCACGAGTGTAGGAGATAGAGAATTTAATATCGGCCCCCGTCATACTGATTTCTATAAAGGGTTATGGATCACCACTGATATGGAGTAGTTGCTTCATTCTGTCTACAAGGGAAGTAGCTCGCCCTTGCATTTACTCGATAGTTATGGGAAAGGTACTCATCTTGGAATCCAGCGATAATGGAGAAGCTCTATACATCCCCTCCTCCCCCGACGCATATCATCTCGCAGCCAAAAAATCATTCCAAAGCCGAGGCACAAGGCACTAAGACTTCAAGGTTTCGATATCTTTCTAGTTTTCTAAGCAAGCGTCTTCTTGTTGTTAAGTATGCAAGGATGGAAAACGAAAAGGGTAGCATGAGAAGGTGTCGAACTAGTGCAAGGGTTCTTGTTCTAAGAACACACCGTGAGGTTGCCCGGGCTGCAGAAACCTTTCAGACTCATACTCCTTCGGCTACAAGGGATGTGGTGGAAGCTATGGAGACTAAAGTCTGTCACACCAGGCAAAGAACTCAAGAAGTTGATTTTGGTGCAGATATGTTAAGATGGATCCCTAACATGGGCTCAACCAGAGCAAGGGAAACCAAATATTATTGTACTAATGAGTTGTATTGGCATATGAATGCTCTATTAGGGAGAGCCATCACTAAAAATTAGGCCACCTTCAATGACCTTCGCATGCAAATTGAGTTTATTCAGTTGCGGATTCAAGCTTTGGATAAGAAGATAACCATTATGGCTCTCAGCTTTGGAATCTGCTTTGAAGACCCTGGCGTCGACATCCATCAGGTTTCTAAGGAAAATAACCCTCCTTCTGTCAGTGATACTTAATATCTCCTTCTTTTGTAGTTTTATGGGAAAATTTTGTAATCATAATACTAGTATCAGTTTATTGTATGCTCAATGTGGTCAAACCACGACAAATAGCATTGATGTCAAGTTCAGAGATTTCAAGGAGCCAAAAATGGGTGCTAATCTTCTTTTTTATTTAACTAGAGCTAGAAATCTCACATCTCAACAAAATGGCTACCAGACTAGGCTTCTTGTAAACTAGCCAACAGTTAATCAAATATAGCTATGTCATTGTATTTTTGTCCATATTATTTAATATAGTTTGATAGCTTACAAAAAAAAATGATTATTGTTCTAACAATTGAGGACAATAAGAAATTGGACATGAGGTTCAAGTTCTCTCATAAATATTACTAAAGCATAAGATGCTTAATAATTAAATATTATTTTGGGGATTAACTGCGTAGTATAAGTCATTAACTGCGTAGTGTAAGATGCTTAATAATCTTTGAAACACAATGTAATCATGGGATATTTTGTGACATGGTCTATCTAAGTTTAAAATCATGGAGTGATGAGGTTTATGTCAAAATTGAATATCTCAAAGATAAAATATAATAAATATATTTAGTACTCTATACAAGTTTTCAAGGAACCATATGAATCTTTAGACGTACCATTTGTGAATTCCATAGAAAATAACAACTAATTTCTGAATTTCATAGAAAAAAAAAACATCTAAACATGAAATGATCTTCATATTCAAGTTCTTTCAAAGAAAAATCTAAAGATTCCTAAGCAATTTAGTTTTAGTCTCTTAAGATACTATGGGATTTATATTTATCCATGTCAAAGAAACATTTAAAATCGAGAGTGGTGAAGGAGCTAGGTTACATGTTAAAGTCTTGCAAAATTGTACATGTTGCCTTCTTGTACGCCTTTAAGATATCCTCATTAATTTTCTACTTGGCGCAATGGAGAGCATGTTAAAGTCTTGCAAAATTGTACATGTTGCCTTCTTGTACGCCTTTAAGATATCCTCATTAATTTTCTACTTGGTGGAATGAAGAGCAACATTGGAAAACATAAGAGAGGGGATCTCTTAATTTTAATATTCAAAGATCGGAAAAGAGTGGAACTTTTGTATACTAACTAGATCTACACACTCGTTTAACAAGTTTGTGTTAATGTGAGTATTTGTTGTCATCTCAAAGAGAATCGTTTCTTTCAATCGTGTTTTGAATTCAATTTGAATGACTTGTATCATGCAAAATTTATCAATTAATAAAAATTCAAAATTTCTTTGTTGCCCAATAAGTGTGCCTTTGTCTTCTTGTGTCGGATGATTAATGAAGTTATGCTTATGAGTACTTGTGCCATATATTGGAGATTAATTGTGCATCATCAATTAAAGCATACGATTATTGGTGTTGAATGTGATTTCTATGGCACGATTCCAATAATCCCTTCACAAAGCAAATTGACGTCAAAGCATCAAAATTACATGTTATTGCACAATTGTGGTGCATAGTTTATGGGAGAACTTCATTTCAAACAAAGGAGATGGAAGACAAAACTCACAACATATTTAAGGCACTTGGGAAAGATTTGTTTCACTCATTTGTAGCGGACTCTTTTTGTGGATCTACATGTTGGATTGAGTTTAAATTCCTCCTGAATTAATGATGGAAATCAACTTAATTAATATTAAAGGATGGTGATGGGATTGGGCGTGAAGGTATCGGTTAGTACGAGTCTTTTTCTGATAAACTTGGTGTGTAAGGGAACCATTAGGGAAGTGAGGGATGAGAACATCGAGAAAGGGGAGGGATTTGTCATTCTCCATTTCCATATTGAATTGGATATGGGGGGGAATGTTATTTAAATGGTTAAGGAAGGTTGTGAATTAGTATGAGCACTTTTAACACTTTTAACCACAATATACAAAATTCAACGTAATCAATAGTATGTCATCAATGTGTCATCAATATATCATGAGCATATAAATATAAGAGCATCACATCAACATCATCACATCAAACACACAACACACCATAATTTACATGGAAACCCAAATAGGAGAAAACCACAAAATGCTTTCTTATATATCAAAGAATACATTCATTGGAAGCACCAACTTCTCAATTCTCCAACTACAACTGGAAGGAGGCTACGACCCCCTATTTACAGGCTCCAACCTAAAGGAAGCTACAACTCCCTGAATTATTTGGCTCCAACCTAAAGGAAGCCACAACTCCCTGAATTATTTGGCTCCAACAAGAAGGAGGCTACAACCCCCTAATTCTCAGGCTCCAACCTGGAGAAAGCTTAAACTCCCTAACTTCTTTGGCACCAACCGGAAGGAGGCTACAATCCCCTTTCCTTGCCCCGTCTTGTTGCCCTGAAATATAAGTGTAGACCAACTGTCACTACCACAATCATTGCCATTGTCAACTTGTCACTATATCCAACCTGTCACATCAACTTGTCCAACCCATCACCGATCAACATATCCAACTTGTCACTGATCAACGATACTCAACCAAATCCTCTCACATGGATCATATACCAAGGACACCTCTCAACTAGATGTCCAACATCATCAACACGTGTCTCTACCAAGAATGTACCAAGATCACCAACATACCATCACAAGATATGTATCGAACATGTACCATACAATGTGCCAAACCTGTACCATACCATGTATCAACCATGTACCAAACCGTGCATCAATCATGCACATCAACTTGTACCAAAACATGTACATCAATATGCATCAATCAAAACATGTGCCATACCATGTGCCAACATCATATCATGCATCAACGATGTATCTCACCATGCATCAATGTCACCAAGAAATGCCTCATACATATACCAAAAATGTATCTCAAACAATGTTCTCAATATCCAAGATCATCCTCAAACCATGTGCCTCAACCATATACCATATCACTCATGATATGTCTCAATCATGTCATACACCATATACCATAAGATATTATCAATGAATTGCCTCAATAAAGTATCGAAGAATTGCCTCAAGCATACACCATAACATCATCAACATGTAACCCTCAAAACATGCATATAAGCATGCCTATAACTATGTAACAAACCTGGTGTATGTGATCACAGACCTGTAGACCTTCCTCAACTTCACCAACAAGAGAATAACATCTTCATCAAACTTTACCTTAGTCTCACGAGACTAGTTTTTGGATTAGTCACAAACCATAACTTTCAACAAGCATAACTATGTACCTATAATGAATAAATGTCTGAAATTTGTACCCACTATTATTTAATATCTTCTCTGCAGATCCTCCAAGTTTCTCTGCTTTGAACATCCTAGAAAATGAGATATTGCAAAAATGGCAGACCTTGTTGAATTTTAGCTTATTCTACAGAGCGCACTTGTAGAGCATGCCACGCGTGGAATATTTGATATCTAGATCTGAAAATAATACACAACATACTACGGATTGTACTCTATCCAATGCATTTGGCCGCACTAAATTTGGATTCTCTATGAAGAAGTTATGACTTTTTTACCTGGAACACTTGTTTGAGACTAGTTTTGGGACTAGCCAAAAACCCTATTTTCCACAGAGTGTATCTCAAAAAATAAAATGATCTAGAAGTTGAAATTTTTACCACAGGTACCTTGACATGTATTCTCAATCACCTCCAATTTTCGCTATTTGAATCATTCATATAAAAAAGTTACAGCGAAAATGGTAAGATGACCCTTAAATAACAACCTTAGAACACATCATCACAAGACTTCATCCTCCCTTGGAATTCCACCCTTATTTACCTCATCTTCCCTTTGAAATTCGCATAAGATCTCGTTGGTTACCTCATATAAGAATCACTTACTCACATTGAAGATATTCGATAGAATGTGTGTGTACTTATGCGTGACTTCTTGAGGTGTATATAGACTTTTTCTAAGTAAATTATTTCCTTAACTTTAGGGCTTCTTGAATTTTCTTGTTACAACCACTTTACACTTTCATTAATGACTTACAATGATCCAGAT
>ML783735.1:23302-54269 GCA_009831015.1 Picea engelmannii
TTGTAGGGAGTGGTGAGATCCCTCTTAATCTCGACATCTTTGCAAAATCTTACAAACTTTTTTGAGGTGTATTCTCCTCCATTATCTGACTTGAGTATCTTGATTTTTCTTTCAAAGAGATTCTCTATCAAGGATTTGAATTCCTTGAATTTTCAAAGCACTTCATCTTTTGATTTTAATAAGTAAACCCAAGTCTTGCGAGAATAGTCATCAATAAATGATACATAGTATACATACTCACTAAGACAGGTGGATGGCATTGGGCCACATACATCTTAGTGGATGAGCTCCAAGACTCCTTTTGCTTTACTGTCGCTCTTCGGGAAATGATTCTTGATGTTCTTTCCTTGTGCACATCCCTTGCACACACCTTCATGGTCAACCTTGAAATATGGTAGACCTGTAACTTCCTTGCTCACATATGGTAAGGAATTGTAGTTGATGTGAGCTAGTATTCTATGCCAAATTTCACACAGACTCTCAGAGGAGTGGATCAAGGCTGCATCTGAATGACCTTTTAATTTATACATGCCACCTTGTTCTGTTCCAATAACAATTGCATCTTCTATGGTTTTTCCTTTAGGCCACATGAGGACTTCACCATCTATGAATGTAACCATGAATCCTTTCTTATCTAAAGCTGATATAGAAAGAAAATTCTTCGTCAAACCTAGTACATATAATACATTCTTCATCTTCATTGGGGTCCTTGAATCAAGTTTGTAATTGGACTCTCCCACTCCTTTGATAGGGTACTGGTAATCATCTCCAAGTGTAACTTTTTGAGGAAATTTCTTTTCTATAAGGCTAGAGAGAATGTATCTATGACCTATCATGTGCTTGGAAGAACCACTATCTATGAGCCAATTATCCTCACCAGGTGACACTGATCCTGAGAGGGCAAAGATTAAGACATAGGCTTCAATCTTTTCTTTAATCATCTTTGTGGGTGGCTCTTCATATTCAACTATGTGGGCATGGTGCCTTTTGTTTCTCTTCTTGTATTATTCTCTTTTAGCTGGACAATTCTTAGCAATATGTCCCATCTTGTCACAATGGTAACATTGATAAGATGATAAATCTTTTTCTCTTCTTTGACTCTTTTGAAACTTCTGGAACCTCCTTGGAGGGTGAGATTCTTTATGGATGAATTTATTTGGGGAGTGATAATCCTTATGTGGGTGCGTCTCCTTCCTGAAGTGAGGCCTTCTCTTTCCTCCTTTAGTATGAGAAACAAGATCTTGATCTTCATCCCTTAATAGTATTGCTTCTCGGTTAGCTACTCTTTGCTTCTTCTTGAACACATTCTTCCCAAAGATTGTCAAATTGTAGTTTTTCCTTTCTGGAACAAATGGTTTGGATGAATGCATCCCAAGGTCTTGTGAGACCATTAAGAGATTTCATTATGAGTTCATCTTCATCTAGGGTATCTCCAATTGCTTCTAGCTGTTCCTTGAATTGAGAGATCCTAGAGAAATAGTCATGAACTGTTTCTCCTTTTTGCATCTTTGTATTCTTGAGTTGAGTTCTCAAGTTAATCTTCCGGTTAATGTTTCTTCCTTCATACAATCTGGTTATGGAATCAAAAATTTCTTTTGGGTATTCTTGGATGCCACTTGAGGGATCAAGTGATCTTTGATGGAGTCTGCAATGATTCTTTTGGCCCTAACCATGTTCTTCTGGTACTTTTCTTTAGCTGTAACATATGTGGGTTCTGGTACATTTTCTTTGATGAATCTTGCAAGGTCATTCTCTTCAAGAATGAGTGAAATCCTATACTTCTAGGCACATAAGTTATCCACACCTTCTAACTTGTCAACAAGCTTGGTGCTTGCAGACATTTTGACCTGGAGCTGGGAAAATGACCAAAAATTGAAAATGCTCAGAAATTAAATCTAAACTTACTAGGAGGCGCGCTTGGTTGAGGCGAGTAGCCTTGTGTAGTCAGTTTTTTGAAAATCCAAATTTTACCCCTTGAAATTGGGCCTGCGCAAATTTGGACTGGTACTGGTTTTGGTTCCTTGATTTTCTGGTAGCAACCAAAAACTAGGGTTTCACTTTTAGGGAGTTCCGTCCACTGAAAAGGTGCGCTCAAGTTGCCAATGAATTCGCTGGGCTAGGGTGCACTTCCCTAGGTGGTTTTTAGGATGAAATCCTTCTTCAACAAAAGCCCTAATTTTCTTGTACGACAACACTGACGTTTTTGCTTATCCAGTGGAAGGTGCTCTCTTCAACTTAGCTCTGATACCATGTTAATTTTTAGAGAAACTATTGAGTTTATTTTCAATTTACTAGATAACAATAACATAGGTAGGATTACTAAGAGAAACATAATCACAAGATACACAACATTTATCCTGGGAAACCCTCATGGGGGAGAAAACCCAACAAAAACTTCCTTAATATAGATTGCCAATACAATTCCAAGATAACAGACCAAACACTAGAGAATAACCAAGATTGAGCAATGCACCTCTCTCTTCCTTCTTCTCCCAACTACAACTATCTTCAAACTTGCGCACTTGTTGAGTGAATTGAGTGAGTGAGTTAATGAGGTGTTAGCCTCTCTTATTTATACTGTCTGCCAGGTGCTAGGGAGGTGTCTCTTCATCAAGAAGGGCCGAATTCTTCACTTAGTGGTTAAAACCACTTTAATTAGGCCTGGGGGCCGACTTATTAATTAGCAACATATAATTATGGTTTGACCAATCCACAAAAGGGGATTGATCTAATTAATAATAACTCAATAATAAGTAGAATACTCTTTGCAGTTACAATATTTGAACAACTTCATCCCTAAACTCTTCTTCAACTTTGGTTGGAGGAGCCTATTTTGTTATGGGTAAAAATTCAATTCCAAATAAGGAAGTTGAGTCTAATGACAATATCAACATGACTCACTCATCAAATGGAGATTTTACACCCTTTAAAAGAAAAAAATATCATGTAAGATTAGCCAAAAATAAGGGCACTGTACTGGTGGAAGAGGGAGTTGAAGGACTTATACGTATGGATCAGGGGAATGAATAGGCCAGTCTTGGAAGGAAATCTCTCCTTTCTCAAGAAAAGAAACAAGCTAATAGGGAAGTTCTGTCTGACAAACAAATAACTATTCAAGGGGTCCTTAGAGTAAGCAAAGACGATCCAGATTTATGAGAGGAATGAAATCAAAAGAAAATTGAATACCATAACACAAAGATATGGAGAACAACAAGATATATCCAGTGAAAAATAACTTCTATTGAATAAATAAAATAGACTGAAACTGTAAAAGTGCAGAATTGAAACAACTTGCTCGAATGGTGGTAACTATCTCTGAGAAAAGATGTGACTGATACACACATTCGTCTAAGAAAAATGATTACAATGACTCGGCTCCAGAGGTATTTTTAACATTACTCATGAATTCCAAAACCCTAGACATCCAAAAACCTAACCCTAGGAGATGAAACACCAAAAGTTATGAGGGCCTCGATGGGTAAGTTGGTACCTCAACTTCCCGAGGTCGTAACTTTTGCATACGACCTCCATTTTAGGCATGTGATAGCCTGTTGGAAAGGTATTTTCAAGAACTACACATTATTCCATCAAAATTTGACTTTGTCTACAGTTTGACTATGGAAAGACAAAAAAACACTGTTTAGGCCCCCAAAATGGCCCTGGAAGTACATAAAGTTGTACTAATATGAAAAATTCCAAAATAAACCAGTTGGAATAGGTGGGTGGCCACCAATATCCACCTGGATGCTGTATAGGGCTTCAAGATAGCCCCAAAAGTGAAGAACCCACAATTACAAAGAAATGGCATCATTACAGAGAAACATGTTGAATTAAAAACTGTCAAGATGAGCTAGTTGGAATAGGTGGGTGGCCACCAATATCCACCTGGATCAGTCCCCCCCCCCAGGAAGAAATGGTATCCATTGCGTTGAGTTCCCCCATCGGGTGAGGAAACTTCTACTGAATTCGGCTCCAGATGAGGCACTTGCCTTGATGCAGGAATTGCCTTGCCTTGATAGCCCGATAAAGTTGGATTCTTTGCTGGCGAGTTCCCTTCACCTGTGTGTCCACTATCTAATCAGTGGATGCATGTTCCATGCAGTCAGGGTTGAGCTATGTTGGTTTCAACTGTTCTGCGATCTCTGGGGTGTCCAATAAAAGTGGAAAATATGGTCGAAGAAGGTCCACATTGAACACTGGGTGCAAGCCAAGGAAGGGTGGAGTGTTGAGCTCAAAAGCATTGCTACCCAGAACCTTAGTGATAGTCTAAGGACCATAGCGAAGTGGATAGTGCTTTCGATGGGGCCTTATAAGACGCTCTTTCTGTAAATGTAACTAGACGTTGTCTCCCACCTGAAACCAGTGCGGTACCTGGTGTTGATCATGGTGTTGCTTGTACTTATCATTGGATTTTTGCAAAATCTCATGGACATGTTGGTGGTTGTGATGAATCCGCTCAATGAATATGGTGGCTTTTTCGGCCTCAGATGGAATATGGGAAGATTCTACCTATGTGGTTTCAAGGGGTAGTGCAACGTCAATGGGACCCAAGGGTTGGAATCCCAGCCCCACTTGAAATGGGATATGTCCGGTGGAGCTATGGAGAGCCATGTTGTAGCTGTGCTGAACATAGGGAAGAATATCATACCATGTACGTGGATGCTTAGAGTTGTGCATGCGTAGAATGTGCACAATCATTCGATTGATGAACTCTACCTGGCCATTGGTTTGGGGGTGCAAAGCAGTGGATTTAGTAAGCTTGGTGTCCAACAATGACCAAAGACTTGACCAAAATGTGTTGAGCAACCTGTTGTCCCGATCTGAGGTGATGGTCTGTAGTATCCAAAAATGGACCCACACCCGTTCGAAGAATATCTTGGCAGTATTTGCTGCTCTGATGCTCTTCTTGCAGGCTGTGATAATGGTCATCCTCAAAACCGATAAACCACCACAAATACACAATCATTGTCGTGCTTGGTGGACGTAAGGTCAGACATGTAATCCATTGAGATGGATTCCCAAGGCCTCTTGGGAGTAGGAAGAGGGGTGTATAATCCTTGCTTCCTGATGGCTGGCTTGGCAATGACACATGCAACACAAGATCTGATATACTTGATGACGTCTTGTCGAAGTTTTGGCCAATAATTTTTTTTTCTGTAGAACGACCACAGTTTTCTCCATGCCAAAATGTCATGCCATTTGACTGTAGTGAGCCTCCCAAATCATCTTTGCATGCTCTCTTGTAGGAACACAGAGGTGGCCCAGATGGCATAATAGTCCATCATGGATGTGAAAATCAATGACATTTTCACTTGTACACAATAGATGATAGGTGGTGGCGAAGTTAGGGTCACACTGATAAAGTTGGGGCCACTCAGATGCCTTATGCCCACATGAATGGAGCACTGTGGTGAGTGTAACAACGGGAGGGCGATTGAGGCAGTCAATGACACGATTTGTGCTCCCTGTTTTATACTTGATGTTGAGATGGGGCTGTTGGAGGTATGTGGACCACTTTTGATGGCGGTTGTCCTGCAACTTCCCCTGTGTGTGTATGAAATGCATAGGCTTGTTATCAATGTGGATGATGGTCTCTTTTCCTAGAATGTAATGTTTCCATTGACGACAGACTTGCACAATGGAATACATTTCTTTGTCACAGGTGGAGTATTTCCAGACAATATCCGAGAGTCTATCACTATGGTTTGCTACTGGATGACTGTGTTGAGTGATAACTGTGCCTTCAACATAGTCAGAGACATCCATCTCAATCTTGAACGATTGTTGCAGATCAGGTAAGGCGAGTATTGGAGTTGAGCACAAACGATGCTTCATATCAACAAATGATTGTTGTTGTGCCTGCCCCCATGCAAGCTTTTCCTTACCACCGCTCTTGGTTACTTGGATGAGGGCCCATGCAATATGGGAGAATCCCAACACGAACCTTCGGTAGAAGTTGACAAGTCCCAAGAAGATCTGAAGCTTATCTAGTGTGGTCTGGGCTAGCCAGTCATGAATGACTTGGATCTTAGCTGGATCCACATGTACCCCATGCTCATCAACAATGTAGCCCAAGTATTGGACCCTATTCATGCCAAAGGAGCATTTTTCCAAGTTGGCATATAGCTTGTGCTGCCACAGAGTGCCCAAAACTTGCTGAATATGTTGCATGTGCTCCTCCCAAGTTCTGCTAAAGATGAGGATGTCATCCAGATATACCACCACAAAAGAGTTGGTGAAGGGTCTCAATACATCATCCATCAATCTCATGAAAGTTGCTGCTGCATTTGTTAAGCCAAAGGGCATGACCAACCATTCAAAGAGACCTTCTTTATATTTGAAAGTTGTCTTCCATACATCAGTTGGTTCGATGGGAACCTGGTGGTAGCCAGACTTTAGGTCAATCTTGCTGAAGAAATTTACCCCCTTGAGTTGGTCAAGAAGGTCATCAATTCAGGGAATTGGGTACCAGTTCCAGATTGTGATTTTGTTTAATGCTCTGTAAGCCGCCAGGTCCCATATTTCTTCTACACTAGTGAAATCAGGCTTCCGCAAGGGGAGGAGCTGGGTTGGATGTGCCCCTTTTGAAGCAACTCTTGGATTTGGCGCTTGATTTCGTCATTTTCCATTAGTGAGCCACGATAGACTAGTCCATTAGGAAGCAATGCACTGGGGGTTAGATCAATTGGATGTTTGACTTGGCAGTGTGTCGGTACCCTAGTGGGTGAGGAGAATATGTCTTTGTATTCTTCCATGATCCCGTCCACTTTCTTCCACTGCAAAGAGAGGCTCTGTGTAGAGGTCATAGATGTGGTGACGACCTTCTACTTACTATGAGCATGGATCACAAAGGAGACGAAATTTCGGTCTGTGAAATGAACTTACTGCATTGCTTAGCAGATATTAAATAAATAGCAGTAGGTGGCACTACCTTTGGTATCCTATACAATTGTCTACCCAAAGTAATAATAAAAATGCAGGGTCTAGACTCATACACAACATGTCGCTTCCAAAAATATGACTGGCGTAAAACAACATCACAAAATTCAAGGGGAGAAATATCACACAATACCTCATCTTTGAATAGCTTGATGTTGTAGGGTAGATGACACTATTGGTTGACGCAAAGATCTCATCCTTGGTGAAGCCAACCGATGGTGTAGGGCTGTGGGTGCGATGTTATTGGCAGGTCCAACTGGTTGATGACCTCTGCTAAGATTAGGTTCTTCTGACTGCCGCTATTGACAATGAAATGAAACAAAGTCCCCTTTATCCACATCTGTGAGTGAAAGAGGCGTTCCCCTTCCTCTGGTTCTTCTGGTTCGCTTGGTTGGACTTTGGTGGTAGCGACAGTGGAACTAGGTTCGACATCGTTGATCCGCTTCCCACTTTCTAGATTTGATTCGTAGTCAGAATCTGCTTTTGACTCAGAAGCTTTCATCTCTGCCACAAGTGATTGTTTGGAGTGACATTCTTCGGTGTTGTGCTAAGGGATTTTATGGTATTCACACCACTTTCTCGTGTTCTTCTTTGACTTCTCATTACCCTTCTCGGGTTGTAGATTGGATGGTTTTCCTGAGAGAAACCATATTTGTTCTTTCCTTTGTTTCGTGGATTGGGACCTGTTTTTCCTTGCTTCGGTTGTGAGGAATTTGCAGATCCAAACTCTTTCCTCTTCTGCTTAAATTTCTACTCGATCTTGACAACATATCTATAAGCCACACCTAATGATGCAATGTCCAAAAACTCCATTTCTGTTTGAATGTATCTGTGTAGACAATCGCGGTATTTGAGCACCAAATTTCTTTCAGAGTCTTTGATACCCAATTTGGTGCGCAAAGTATGGAAAATATTGGTGAAATATGGTACTGTCTGGTCCCTTTCTTGACGCAACGTGGTCCATCTTGTCTATTAGTCCTCGTAGCTTCCAATAGGGTATTACTGTTCTTTAATGGAATCCCTCAAGGAATCCCAGGTGGGGGCGACGAAAAATATTGCAGATTCCTTTATGGCCCTTTGCTCAGAGTACGTATCCAACCAGTCCTTAACATGGGGGACGACCTTGAGGAGTGCAAAAGTAATATTTTCCCTATCCAAAAAATTGTGGACCGAAAAAATACCCTTCGAGAAGATTCAACCATTTATCTACAACATATGCATCTATTAGTCCTTCAAATAATGGAATATCAAAATTTACTTGTACCTTGAAGGGGGTTGTGTAGCCGCTTGATGAAGATGCGTCTCATGTGGGCATCCGCCGAAGGATCTATGCAAAATTATCCATCATCTTGTTCCTTTGTCGCGCAGGGGCTTCCTCGAGCAACATTTTAAAAGGATATCCTTCTCCATCATATTTATTCTCGTCCTCCATGAGCTGTGGTCAGGTTTAGCATGACCAATATTTCAAAGGCTCGACTGGTTCGAGTCCCAACTTCTTGTACCCAAATTTTGTTGGGGACATGCACAAAGAAAAACAAATGAAGAGAAGATCGCTCTGATACCACTAATCCGTATTTATGAGCGAAACAAAATGAATAACAGATTGAATACCATAACACAGAGATATGGAGAACAACAACAACTATCCAGTGAGAAATAACTTCTATTGAATAAATAAAATAGGCTGAAACTGTAAAACTACATAACTGAAACAACTTGCTCGAATGGTGGTAGCTATCTCTGAGAAGAGATGTGGCTGCTACATGCATCTGTTTGAGCAGAATGATTACAATGAGGCTCTAGAGTCCTTTTTAACATTACTCATGAATTCCAAAACTCTAGACATCCAAAAACCTAACCCCAAGAGATGAAACGCCAAAAGTTATGTGGGCCCCGATTGGTAAGTTGGTACCTCAACTTCCCGGGGTTGTAACTTTTGCATACAACCTCCATTTTAGGCGTGTGATAGCCCATTGGAAAGGCCTTTTCGATAAATACACATTATGTTGTAAAAAATTGACTCTATCTACAATTTTACTATGGAAAGACAAAAAAAACACTGTTTAGGGCCCCAAAATATCTTTGGAAGTACACAAAGATGAACTGATATGAAAACTTCCAAAATAAACTAGTTGGAATAGGTGAGTAGCCACCAATATCCACCTGGATGTTGTGTAGGGCTTCAGGACAATCTCAGAAGTGCATAAACCACAATTACAAATAAATGCCATCATTACAGAGAAACATGCTGAACTAAAAATTGTTTAGATGAACCAGTTGGAATAGGTGGGTAGCCACCAATATCCACCTGGGTCAAAAGACCACTCTAAGGTTCCAAAATGATTGTGCTCTCTTATATTTTGATTTAGGAATCAATTATGGAGGTTGGTAAGGTTAAATATTTATTATGTCATCCCTTCCTAGGTGGAGGTTTGGAGCTCTTAGTGTAGTAGGGAAATATGGGGGTCTTGTGATAGGTTGGTACGAGACTCTCCAATTAAAGTATGTCTACTCTCCAATCCAAGCATGTCTATTTTATTTATAATTCCATTTATATATAGTTCTTTCTACATATAGATGGAGTTTTCAATATTATCAATGATTATGAGCCTTTCTTGGCTAGGGAAATCCATTTTTTGAGAATCCACAACTTAGGAAGGATAATGTAATTGTGGGAGGAGATATGAATTTCATCCTGAGACAAGGTGAAGTTTGGGGGGTGTTAGTCCATAAAGTTGTCCTTGACTGCTAAGGGCAAGCTAGGGAACCTCAATTATTGCAATGGTTTATGTTTGTAGGTCTTTTTGGGTTTATAGGTTGTTTTATGGGCAAGAAGTGGATGAATTAGGCAACATAAAATTCTGGTTACAATGTCAGGTTTCCACCACATTCACTTAGTCAATGAAAATCACTATGATAAGCTAGATAAGGATATTTAAACAAAAGAAAAAGAAACTACAAGATTACATTCTGTTCACTTACATAGAAGACTCTTGATCCCAAATATTATTCAGAAACATGAGACAAATACTTAAACAAAAATCATGTAACAATTGAGAAAACTGCAAAATCTTAATTGGTATTCAACATGAACAAAATATATCAAATGCTTCACAAAAGATTCAAATGCATTCAAGTAAGCGAGAATAAACTTAACATAAGAATGAGACAATCTAACCATCAAATTTTTTTTTTCCATTGAGTGTAAAGTGTAGCAGATTCCAGGTATATAATTCAAGTCAATATGTCCTTTAGCACCACTAAACTCAAATCCTTAACTCTGTAAAAAAATTTCCTATTTATACATAGAATTGGTTTCCCTAGATCCTAAAATCAAGAGATAGTTTTGACTTAGTCCTGATATCTGGCTAATAGATGGGAATCACATTCCATTACATTTATTACATCACAACAAAAATGCTAGACTTCAGGGAAAAGACCCGATCCTAAAACTAGGCTATAATTTCAAAAGATATCCTTTGCCCTGAAAATTCGAATCTATAGTAATTGCTCCAAGTAGATGCGTTGGAAAACCTGATCCTCAAACTTGTATATGTTGGAAAAAGAGAAAGGTCCTGCAACTTCTCAAATTTTTTTATCATCTTATCAAGAGAAGGGGTCCAAAAACTGTCACTTATGAATCAAAATTGTCCATTATGTACTGACATGGCCTAAGTAAACTTTTCATTGCTGAGTAGAAGACTGTCCCTTGGAAATTTCCTAATTTATATTGGTCTTGAGCACCATATTTCTCTAGTATAACTTGATATTCATCTTCCTGACCTTGTTGGACAATTCACATTGCCCTTTGTTCTTTTCTTTCAGTTTTTGGACCTTGTCATGTAGTTTGGCGTTTCACAACTCAAGTGCTTGTTTTTCTTGTTCTAACTCTTTTATGACTGCCTGCAATTCTTAAATATTTTGCTTCCCTAGTGTATCCAATGTTTCTTATCTGTATTCACCATAGTCTTCCTTAGGTGCAGACTTGTTTAAATCAATTGAGAGTTTAGGCTTCCTGGGCCTCTTTCCATATTTTTATTTCTTCGAGGGTGACTTTTTAACGACCTCATTCTTTGCAAATTTGGACAAGCTCTGAATTTCCTGTGTATAAATCTCTAGTAGCTCATGCATTTCTAAAGTGTAATTAGGGTCTTGTTCCATTTTACCTTCTGAATGAGAAGATTCAATATTTAGCACTAGCTGTTGTTTCTTTTCCATCATGGTCTTCTTAGGAATCTTCTCTTTATCATCCTCATCTAAAATAATTACATTATCTTTCTTGAGAGAGATCTTAAACATAGCTTTCAAATTTAGCCTTATCTTGTTTGTAGTCTTGTTTTAGGCTTGTTGGGATAGTTTACAGGTTGTTTACCATTGCCTTTGTTTCCATTACTCTGTTTCACTTGTGGGGGTTTCTCAACAGGTGCATCATCAATTTCTGTTTCTGGATCAGATTTCACTTCTTGCAACCGTTCTATCCTTTGCTTATCCATTCTCCTTGTATACACCCTTTCAAAACTTGTAATCTCGTGTTTTGAAGCAGAGGATTTAGGCTCCAACTTGATTTCTTCCTCTTGCTGTAATTCAAGTTTCCTTTTACTTGATCTGGTTCGTCTAGCTACAAGGGATACCTCTTGCAATTTTGCACAACTTCTTAAAGTATTTCCTTTCCTTGTTGAAGATTTAGTTTTTTGTTTTTGTTTTGGATCTTGTTCATCAAACCCTAAAGAGGCCAGTAACTCTTTCCAAGACACTCGAACCTCTCTCAATGCATACATGACCAACATCTTGATCAAACATTGATGAAATAAATTTTTATCAGCAATTCCGAGATTACTTTGCACCCTCTTTTCCATTTTAGTCAATCTTTTCAACAAATAAAAGGGCAAGCTCATTTGTTCATTTCCATTTAAATGCATTAAAATTCTCATATGGTAACATTAAACATAAGAGTACTTGCCCTCACAGGTTATGTACCTCTTGAATATTGACAAAACGTTTTTCCATTCTTCCTTTAACCACTTTTTTGGTATCCCTTGGCTCCAATCTGGATCATGATGTTCTGATACCAAAAATTGATTTCACACGTCTACAGATAATTCACCTTTCTTCCACCATGTTTCACCCTGCACAAGTAAGTGACATGCTACCCCTATCGAGTGCTCTGTAGCATAAATTAGTACATCCCCCACCTGAGTTTTAAAACCGTCAATTTTTTTTGCAAACAACATTGAAACCTCCTCATGGCATCCCTGAAAATTGCAATAGAATTCGAACCAACCCGCATCAATGAATTTCTACATAATCTCAGGATATGCCTCCATCAATTCGCCCCCTATTGGTTCCAAATGGATAACCTGACCACTTTTCTTGGGCACCATTACACTGACTGCAAATTCTTGTCGCACTACAAATGTTAGGGTTTTGAGAATCGAACTTTAGAAATACCTGCACAAACAGTTGATAAGAAGAGGCTTCTTCAGTTGAAAAATGTTGTTGGACCACAATTAAATTATAATTTTGAATGCTCGAGATCGTGGCTTGAAACCCGAATTTGATGTATGTACTGGTAGGTAAAACTTGTATTCATTAGATCGTCATCCTGAATCGAATCATCATTTGTTTAAAAGGAGTTATAAATTTTGTACGATTCTCTACATGGTCCTCTAACAACTAACACGATCTTCGGGACCCAAAACACATTAAAAAATAATGATGAGTTTAGGTGCTACAAGAATGGAAACATTCTTGTAGCAACTCCGTCTCTCCTTTTAACTTTGGAAAATTTAAAATTTGACTAGAATTCTAATGGGACACACTCAAACCATGCAAATATTCAAATCAATCTTACTAGAAGCACATGAAAATAAACATCAACAAAGAAATCACACCGTAGGTAATCAACAAAAGGAAATGTGTAAGAAACTTAAGAAAAATGGGCTAATGAGGGAACATATTTTTTAAAAGAAGATAGGAACAAATTTATGATAAAATGGGCTAAAAATCAAGGGAAAAAAGGTTGTAGTATGTCTAGGGACTAATATGGGGTGTTATGAGGAAAATCTCTCTATGGATAGGGGTAAACCACAATAGACGGAAATGACTGCATAAATCCACTCTATTCTCAAGTATGTTATATAAACAAATATGCTAGCAAGACAAGATAAAAAGGCCTACCTCGTCCAGACATTCGATGAAGTCCACTGTTGAGCACTTAACTCAAAGAAATATACCTGCAACTAGTCCTCAACAACCAAGAAAATAAAGAATATAGTGATAATATATGATGTTAGCACATTTTATAGCATAATCCATTAATATACCTAACAAATATGCCCATGGATGATAATTCAAATATTTGCGAGATATCAATTGGATGGGAAAAGAGTATTTCTATTAATATATGATCAGTAGAAGTGAAAAAGTTACAGACTTTTGTGTCAACACTGTTCAGAATCGAGAAACTAAGTTCCTTCCAGCTGGGCCTCCACCACTTCAATCCTCCACCAAAGGCAAGCTCATAGAAGAGAGACAATGAAGTTCTCAATCAATAAGGGAAGAGCTTGGGGGATTAACACTATGTTCAGACTTAAAGGACACAGGAATGTAGACTCAATATGAAGTGAATAATTTCTCCAGAGTAACTTTTCTCTCAAAATTGAATCCTTTCTCCTCTTTTCCATAGCTCGGAATTGGCCCATTTATAGCCTTCAAATGGAATTGAAGGGTCGAGTCGAAATGTTTCCAGTATATGGAAGGCCAAGGAACATTGATCTCTTGTCGTGACATGGAAACCCAAAACCATTTTTCATTTTTGGGCACAAATACCTATGTATGAGGGATTTAGCGATGCAACCTGTGTATACACATGCTGTATAGTAGGCAAGGTGTGTATATGTGGAAAACCATGTATTTTTAGCTCTGGGATTTGCAAAAAGGAATTAAAAGTTTGCATAGGGAAATGGAAAAAGACATTATGTGCAAGATTGCATAGGGTGAGGAAAATATTTCTATAACAGATGCCCCCTAATGTGTGAGGTCAGAGGAGTATTTGCGATGGCCAAAATAAATTATAAAATCCCAGAAGTGGAGTGATGGGGAATCGATTGGAAGAACTAGTTGCTCATTACATTATGTACTGACTTTGCATACATGGCTGTCAATTTGAATTACACTGCAGATCCATGTGAAAATATACCAAACAACTGTCCATGGCCATGAATAGAAAAATACAAGTGCAGTTACATGCCAAAGGCTGTCATAGTCACGAACAAGGCCGACTAGAATCAATCTCAAAATCAATCTGAAGATATATGTATACCATGGAGTACAATCTTATCTCCCATGATCACTGAAGTCATATAGGTACTGGTACAATGAAAATGAAGCAACATCTCAGGAAAGATGTGACCACATACTGATGTCTTCAAGTCTTATACACAATCTGCCAAAGGTGCAAGTCTACATCATGTGAATAAAGGAGTTGAGGTCGAACACAATGAGACATCGTTTGATTACCGGTCATTGAGGTATACCGTTAAAAAACGCGAGACAACCTATCGATAATGAAAGTAGGTATCAAGGCACCGAGTACATTCTTACAAGTGTGAATAAAGGAGTTGGGGTCAAACACTTGAAGAATCCATTGATCAAGAGACATTGATGTATTCCCAACTGTCGATGGTGAGAGAACTTGCCACTAATGATTGCAAGCCTCAAGGTACTCATAAGAGTCTAGGTTTCTTTTCCAGAATAGATGAGATGAAGTCGATGGAAGGAGACCTGCTGAAAGGAGAGCATTAAGGCATCTCTCATCATTCAACATGAGGTACAAAGCAGGAGCTTCATGATTTGGAGGAAGTCAGACGAAGAACATGTTCACGAACCAACGACCCTGTGCGTCTTTCGCATGTGCCAAGTGCAAGAGGTACACGAAAAAGACCCTCTAAATAACATCCAATGAGAAAAACTCCTGACAAAGGCGAGGAAACCACCAATAAGGCTAATGGAATCCAAGAGACTGCACAAATCCCAATGTGTGAATAGATGTCTTGCCGTCGAACACAAGGTAAACCACCCAGTGAATGACCAATGATGAAATGTTGACTGATAGGTTCAAGGTTACCTACCAATGGTCAAAGCAGGACCACGATGCATGATAGGAATACAACATCATGTGATTCTGAGATAGACTAAGGGTATGACCAACATGCAAAGTCAAGAGTTCGGAGAAATGGCCGACACAGGTTGATAGACATATTTTGAACAAGAGCATGAGACATATGGAAGACTCTGACAACATAGAATCAATGATGAAACCATGAGATGCAAGAGGCGTCAATCAAGTTATCCATAGGGACTGGAAGAGTAACCAGTCGGGGGAGAAAACTCTTTGTAATGAGCTCAGCTTCCTAAGGCCATGCTAAACCCAAAATTATGATGACAAATGGACTCAATAACTTTGTGATGTGTTCAAAGGAGACACGACTGCTACCAATATAAGATAATACTCCCTTCCCGCCCGTCTTTTTTGTTTTTTGATAGACAAATGAATTCTATGATACATAGGAGGAAACGAGTGTCACAAGTAAGAAAAACTAGTTCCAGCAGTGGAACATACCTATGCTCAATGCAAGGAGATGCATGCGGGATATGGCCACTCGGGGGAATGTTCCCTCCTGGGTATAGGGTGTCAAATTGCAAAGGACATAAATGAGGCTCTGCTTGGTTGAGGATGCAACACTGCTGAGGCAAACGATTTATAATGCAAAGAGAGAATCGACTATAGGCTCAATACTGCAAGCAAGGGCATGCGATGAAATCACAAATTAATGCCAAAAAATGTCCTTTTTTATAATCTTAGTCTACTTGGTGTGAAAAAGGGATAAACTTGTACCAAATAGACGTCCTTTCGAATCCAATTTACGAGTGTGAAAGAGACAAGCTCACTCGTCAATCTTTTCGATTTTTGAAGACAAGTTGGAAAAGAGATTAAATTAAACTCGGTTGGGATTCCTCTAGGTACAGGGAAGCATGTTTATGAGTGAGAAATGAGGTTCAACATAAAGTCATGTATTAGCTATAAGGGACTCTCAGTCCTACGGAAAAAATACTCTACATGGGCACCAAATGAAGCAGAGGATCAAACTAGGGTACCCATGTTTGGTAAGCCTCTACCACTTGATAACGACACGTCTTATAGCAGATGGAAGATTCTGTGTCACAAAAATGGGTTCGTGCCTAAGGCATATGAGTGAAAGTTATAGGACAATGCAAAAGTGCATGGTGGAATGGATACCTATCCTATATGCTGGGTAGAAAAAATACTTGCCCGTGGTTACGAACGGTCAACATAACGTTGAAGTTCGCAAGAATCCTTGGTGAAAACTACAAAAACCAACTCAATCCACTACTGTATTAGTCCATTAGGCGAAAAAATGACTCGAAACTATATAAAGTGGGTAAAAACTTCTATAAATATTAACAAAACCAAAATTTACTATGTAATTTTGACTTTTTACCCAAATAGTGAAAATTGGACCAAATTACCTCCGATCTTCAACTGGTGATTGCAGGAGCATCGGGTGATGAAATCAGAGACCGTATGGACTAGGTAATTCCTCTTCCCCTCCTCCTCCTTTCTAGTGGATTAGATTTTTAAATTAGGTTTCAAAATTTGAGTAAATTAGGGAGAAAATTGAGTATTTCGGTGTACGCGGGCTACCATTCATCGGGTCACGTATACTTGAGGCTATACGTGACTTTGTAAAATATAGGACGTGTGTACTTATCCCTATACACAACTGTGAATGCTTCTTCCCATGTACAAGTATGTAAACAAGGTTTTCTATGGTTGCTAACTCAAAAATTGATTATTATCTAGCAGGATGGTGCTAGAATGGAGGGAAAGGGAACATGAGGAGGTAGATGCTGCCGTGGAAATAGATCTGGGGGCCCAAATGGCCTTGAAAATTTGCAGCTTGTACAAATTTTGGGCACTCAAAGGGATGAGGGATCAGGTGAGGTTGCTTGAGTTGCTCGTGGATTACTGGGATTCTGACAGTGAGAGCTTCAACCTCGATGGGAAACCATTGAGGATTGAAGTCGAGGATATATACTTTTTGAGTGGGTTATCGCGCCTGGGTGAGGTGGTGAATGTCAAAGCCCAAGGAGCTGGGAGAAGTATGAAGATATAGGAGTATATAGATGCTCACTGTGTAGCAGGGACCGAGAAGGTCGAGAGTCAACTCCCCATCCGAGCGATAAACAATCTCAGCCTCAAGATTGTTGTCCTTGTTTTTACCAGGATCACAGGATCGACTTCGTTGCACTAGGAATCGAGGCTGCTCATGTTCTATTCTATAGAGTGCTTGAGACCCACGGTATATGGTTGGTGTACCTCACTACTGGATAATATGAAGAGCTAGTTGACAGAGTGAAAACATGGTGACAAGAGGAACGTCGGGTTTGCCTCTATCTTGTGTAGCTTTTTCTTCGAGAGGGTTCCAGGTTTGAGACCTAGAGTCTAGATCATTTCGAGAGGACCTCACGATCCAACCATGACATGGTGGACTGAGGTAATGAGACAACAGGAGGGAGGTAGGGTGCCCGCACCCTACAACGATGATTTCTTTTACTAGTGGAGGCGACAGGTCATTTCTCTAGATGACTACGCCTATGTAGGGATCAACTTCAGAGGGGAGCCTGACATGCCACTGCCACCAGGGACCGCCTACGGGGACATAGGTATGTCAAATGTTTTTAAATATTTCCTTTTTCTGTATAGTAAAAAAAATATATTTTTGGATGATGCTTAAGTACTAACTAGACACTTGTGTGACGCATATGTAGGTCCACGACAACTAGAGAGGATTCCATGACATCATCGAAGGCACCGGGGAGATGAGGCGATGGGAGGAGAAGCAGAGAGAGTCCTTCAAAAAGTGCAGGGCAACCTATCTCATTTGACACATAGGATTCCGATGGTTTAGGTAGAGGATCTGCCAAAGGCCATGCAGTGGCAAGTGGTTGGAGTGCCTAGAGCTTGGGTGTGACTCTTTCGGTGTCTCGCAAACGCCGTAGTTTGTTATCATGACACACATCTGACGCCATAGGAGTAGATTTCATGGAGCTTGTATTATCGATTGTATATGTGTATTGAGGGTGTTAGTCCCAATTTTGTACTATAAACATCATATTTTTTGAAATATATATAAAACAAGGATCTTTGGATTTACTTATATTACAATGTGTACATTGATGAGATGGTTTTATTTGCTTTAGTTATGTGACAAATGCCAATCTAAAACGAAATTAGCATAAGCATCATATACATAATTAGAACTCCTAGGTATGTCATGATAAGTAATAAAATCAAAATGTCGTTCTAAAAGACGTACCCATAGGAATCGTCGGAGTAAAGTAGGATCACGCACGCAGTAACTGCCGTTCAACTAACATACTACTAACTGGGAATCTAGGCGAACCTCTAAAGAGCGATTACCATGTGATATAACATCGCGCAAAAGTTCTATAACGACGGTATATTCGGCCACATTATTCGTGGATGGCCATAGGCATACGCCACTTGAAGACACCAGTAGACCCTCGGGTGAGTAAACCACCCAAGCGGTGGAAGCCAAGTTTTGTGTATGATGACTGACTCCATCTGCGAATCCTAAGTGGATCGTGTACACTAAATTACATTAATATACAAAGAGTTACGCCCAAGCTTGGGGCTCCTTTTTCTAAGACATGCCGCATGATATAGGGACCGTGCCACATGGGTTTAAACTTGCCTACTCCTAGCAGTTCTTTGGATTGATCATATAAGAGGACCAAGTCACCCTCAATGCACAACTGAGGATAGACATACTTATCATACTAGACCTTGACATGTATTTTGTTCGCCTCGATAGATGTAGAGGTGTCTCGACACTGCTTGTCAAGAATCTCTAGGTGTACAAGGCGTCTTTCGAGATTGAAAGTGTCAGGTAGGAGCACGACTGCCAACTTAAGAGAAGGGATCTCACATTCAATAGGTAATATCGAGTCCACAACATGCACTAACTGGAAAGGGGAAAATCCGGTGGTAGTCTTGACCGAGATTTGGTATGCCCAGAGTGCGGGATATAGCATAATGTGCCAGTCAGACTTAGTCTGGCTAAGAGTTTTCTACAAAATTGTCTTGAGAGACTTGTTGAAGGCCTATACCTGTCCATTTTCCTAGGGGTAGTAAGGGGAAGAATGACCATGCCTAAACCCCAGCTTGGATGCTAGCTCTTCCATCATTTCGTTTTGAAGGTGACTGCCATGAGAAGTGACAATCTCACTCGTGATACCGAATCTGGAAATAATTTGATTAAATACAAAGAATGTGACAATCTTCCCATCGATTTTAACTGTAGGCATGGCCTCAGACCACTTAGTAAAGTAGTCAACGACCACGATAATGTGCTGATGCCCCCTAGCTGAAGTTGTGTTGCAATCCACGAATTCCACCCCCCACTTGGTCAAGGGATCGATGGTAATGAATGGGTGAAGAGGGGCTAGATGCGGGTGCATTTTTCGAGTGAACACCTGGCAAGGGTGACACTTCTTAACCACTTCAACACAATCTTTAAATATAGATGGCCAGAAATAACCGACTCACAATTTTTTTTGGGTTGTCGCAAGCTCAGATAGATGACCACCACAAGCCCCAATGTGGAAATCGTTTAGAACTAACTTGCCTTCTTTGTGAGATAAACAATGACACATGATATTATCTATTCCTCGACGATACAAAGTGTTTCCGACGATAGTGTAATTCTTAGCTTGGTATCGTACACGCCATCGGTCATCTCGCGAGAGATGCTGAGGGAACTTCAAAGTTTGAATATAGAGAACAATGTCTCCCTACCAGGGGTCAGACGATGAGACAAGAAAAACGTGTTCATCCGCAAATGAATCAACATGGATAACATCCTCATCTAATCGTGGAAAGTCGGATATTAACTCCACAAAGACTAGTGATTTCTTGGATTTCGCAGAAGCGAAATCGAGATCAAATTCTTGTAAAATGACAATTAATTTATTATATTTTCCCCCTATGATACGCCTGGTAAGGACATATTGAAATGGAATGACATCGACAACCACAGTAGTCTTACAAAGCAATATATAATGGTGTAAACGTTGGACTGCGTAAATGACAACCAAAACTACCTTTTCAACGTGAGAATAATTGAGCTCAGGACTGACTAAGTTTCGACTAAGATAGTAGATGACGTGCTCGCAGAGCTCATCATACTCCTAAACCAAAACCATACCAATCGCCTCCTCGAATGCGACGACATAAAGCAAGTAATCCCTATTGTAGTCAGGAGACTTCAACAGAGGTGTTGATACCGAGGATTTCTTCAAAGCATCGAAGGACTCCTGGGCTCATTCATCCAGATAAAAGGGGTGTCCTTCAAAAGACACATGAAACCCTTAGTAATATTGGCATAGTTACTATAAACCGACGTAAAAAGTTATCTTTCCCCTATAAACCTTGAAGTTGTCGAATAGTGCACGGGGTAGGCAACCGAAGTATTGCCTCAACCTTTAATGGATCTACCATGATCCTAGTCTCAGAAACTAGAAATCCCAAAAGACGACCAGACCTAATGCAAAAGATGCACTTATGAGGGTTCAACCGGATTCTATAGTAACAACATCTTTCAAAAACTAGACAAAGGTGCTTAGAGTGATCCACTCTCTTACGAGAGTGAGCAGCAAGATCGTCAAGATAAGCTTTGACTATATGCTTAAGATCGTGGAATGCGAAGATCATAGCACGTTGGAAGGTTGCTCCAGCGTTTTTAAGGCCGAAAGGAATTTTCCGGTGTGCGAAAGTACCCCAAGGACAAATAAATTCTGTCTTGTGTTGATCCTCAGGTTTAATTTGAATTTGGTTATACCCTGAAAATCCATGCATAAAATAAAACACTTCTCTTCCCACACACTCGTCAAGAATCTGATCGATGAAAGGTGTCGAGAAGTTGTCTTTAGGACAAGCTTTGTTTAGGTCACGAAAGGCCATGCATACATGGATGGTTCCTTTCTTTTTATTCACAGGAACAGGATTGGATACCCATTCAGTCAAGGGAACTAGGTAGATGAAGCCAACATTAAGCATTTTCTCTACCTCTACCTTAATAGCAGGGGCCTTCCAGGGATTGACAGCTCTAAGACATTGTCGAACAGGCTTAGAATCCGGATAAGTTCTAATCTCATGCTCGATAATACAAGGGTAGATTCCTGAAATCTCTTCATATGACCAAGAAAATAAATCTCGGAATTCCTTGAAGAGTTTGGTGTAGATAAGGATTTCTTCTAGCGAACAATCCACACCGATATGTACATTTTCAATCTTGCCAGGGGTACGAGAGATATCGATCATGATGGTAGGAGAGATACTCGCCATATTTACTTCAGCATAAATGTTGTGTGTATCAAGTGGAACTACGATGTGACCAACTATCTCGCTCAAAGTAGATCGAAATTCATCTTGATCGATTCTTTCAAGCTCTAGGAGAAAATAAGAGCGATGATGCATATCATCCCAAGGTTTGTCAGAACCATTCATGGCTGTGATATTAGCTTCATACGAGGGAAAACTCTCATCATGGCAGTCATGTGAACAAGACAATGAAGTGGCCCATATGGGCTTAAGAACAAGATCCTCCTCATCTGTCGGCGAGGTAATAGGATCGAGATCGGCGGAAGAGTCAAGAACAACTTGATATGCAATTTCCGCTGCCGATAGTGGCATGTCCATTCCAGCATGCGACTGAACTTTACAAGATGAAGTTGAGGAATGTAGGGTCCAAGGATCGTTAAAATAGGAAGTGCAGAAAGGAATGAACCTCTTTGACAAAACGAGCCTACTGGACATGGCATAAACACGGTGAATCGGTGCCATGAAGTCGAAGGTAACCATAAGGGATGAATACATTCTGACACCGATATTCTCAGTTGATGGACGAGAATTGTTGACCACAGGAATCAACATTCCAACATATGCATTGGGGCTAGCATACACAAAGGATAACTGGTCAATCGTCACTATCTTCCCATCATGAGGAAAACAAAGAATACATAAGATGAACTATACGATGACGATCATCACATAAGTCCAATTGCATCCTAGTAATAAGTTATAATCAAGAGGTGCATCAACTACCTCAACATCCACCTCTACCGTCTTCCCACCTAACTAGACTGAAAAGGCAGGAAGAATACCGTGATGGCAGAAGGAATGACCATCAAAATAAGTCAACATGGTTGACGATTGAGAAAGAGTCAGAGAGCCGATATCTTTCCAATAGATCAGGGACATCACACATGTAGCAATGCCTTCATCAACAACCACACATTTTATGGTATACTTTGAGTACTCCACATGGATTTGGAATGCCACATGGTAAGGCAAGCGATGATTCACATCCGTGACATCAAAATTGATAACTTTCGAGCCACTGGGATCTAGAGCTCCTAACGCAGATAACAAGGCATTCCTCTGTGAAGGACACATCTGGAGTACCTCCAAAGTCGACATCACACAAGGGGTTTGACCCAGGTCCTCAACAATAGAGTAATTCTGGGAGGCTCTAGCATTTGGATTGTGGGTAGAGTGCTTGAGTACTCCTTTCGGAATACAAGGCGGTGGCTCTGGTTTCTTGATCTACAAAGGCATCTTCGGAGGAGGAGGAGGAGACTCTAGACCAGGAATAGCCTATGAAGAACTATAATCGCAAGATTAGGTGGCTACATGAACCTTAGAATCGACCATATTGATACACAAATGGTCACCGTCTTGCAACAATGGGTTTTGATTCCCACTAGTCACATTTTCGGCATTTGAGGAGCTCGAGGCCATGTGCTGGTTATGTGGAAGAGGATTCGTTAACACGATGGGCGACAGAGATAATAGCCTCGTAGCTTCCACAAGTTTGGGGCATAAATGAGTAAGATGATCGTCTGTACAAAGCTTACATGGAAATTTCACCTTAAGCCTTTCTCTCTTTCCCTCTCCAACATTATTATTCGTCTTATCATTATTACCATTGTCCTTGGGTTTATTATTATTTTTCCCACCCTTATGATTATTATTTCGTCCTTTCTTCTTATTCCTACCTGGTTGTTGGTTACCATTTGGGCCGGTCGACGATTTCAAAGAATGTACATCCACCGACTGAGTGGGATTGGAAGACACAGACGAAGCTGGCCCTCCTGCACACTGGTTTAGAGAAAATTATTTCAAATGGCTTATCACCGAGTCTGCAGATTTTACATTGGCAGAGCTTACAATGCCATCGGCAAGAGGTCCAAGATTTTGTCTAGGGTCATAGGTTGAACTCAATGCATCTGGAAGAATGTGGTATAACATCCCAGACTGAACGCATATAAGATCTAACTGTTGGGCTTTGAAGATTGCTTCTTCCTCAGTTGTAACCCCGGATGTAGCAACATCCTTCAAGATAGGAGGCTGCAAAGACTTAAGGAACCATTCGAAAAGAAAGGATGGGGGTATGGACGTCTTAATCAACCTCTTATGTATATGCCACTCTTGGATATGATCCGAGATATGAGTGGCTGTGTCATGGCATAAAGTTGACAAAAGTTATAGGCCAACATCATAACGAACCGACAATTGGAAGTGGTTAAGGAAGACTAGCACCATCTGACTAAAGGTCCCATATGCCCCCCTAGGTAGCTCAATATACCATTTCCCTATGACCTCAATGAGGGTGCGTTGAAATAATATTAACCGAATGGAATCGCGCTCAAGGGAATTCAAGGAGCACCATAGGTGAAAAGTGGTAAAGTGATCACCAGGATCCTCGCCATTCTTACCTTCAAATTTTGGAATCTATGAAGGAATCTTGATGGGGATAGGGGGGCCATGTAGGATCATGAAACACATGGTAGTTCATCAACTTAGACAAGTATGGCAGATTAAGCGTGGCCAGAAAAGGGAGACGGGGTTGTGGCATCTGGCCCCAAGATCCTTGGAAAGAACGTGTTTGAGGAACTGCAACCCATCCAGGGTTTTGGTAAGAACCATGGCCCTGTCCGAGATTGTAAGACCCTCCTCCAGGATGATTCATAAGAGGTTGGTTGGGAATCATTCTAGTAGGAATGTTTTGATGGGGGTTATAAAGTTTCCCCCAACTAGAGTGGCTCCAGGTTAGGGGTTTCCCAAGGTGTGAAATTGACCTCCTCCGGGGGTGAATCCAAAGAATAGAGGTGGATTCATCATGCCAAACGTGTTTGTCGGAATCGAAACTGGGGAGGTGAGGGTATAGGATAGAACTTGAGCAGAAGATTGTCCGCCAGGTTGGTTGCTCCACCCAAAAGCAAGAGGATTAGACCCGGGGTTAAAAGAGGGAACGCTTCCCACATTAGGATTCGTTTGAGGGATTTAAGAACCAACAAATGAGAATGGAGTATAAGGAGGGGTTGTGCCCCCAATTCCAATGCTAGCATTAGGGCCAACAGTTGGGATGACGTATGAAAAATGTGAAGTAATATTTGACATACCATAGGAAGAAGGACTAGAGGCCATAGGGATGGATTGAACATTATAGCTCGGTGAGTGACCATGACACCCAAATGGGCTTGAGGCAATAGGTTGAGCATTAACTATAGGATGGGCAGTAGTGATGTTAGGTGCCTCTGAGACTACAACCATTGTGGTTGCAGGAATTGAAGGGGTGCCATTAACTATAGTAGGTGTGGGAGTCGAAGGGCTCCCAATATTCTGATGACTCAGTTCAATACTCATCCTTGTAGAATCACAAGTCTGATCAGTGGAGGTGTGTGTACCACATCTAATAACTCTATGCCTTTTAGAAGGCAAAGACTCGAAATCCGGTGGTAACTGTAACAAGCGGTGGTGTTATAACCCTAAATTGCACTACCCCTGCTTACTTGGGCATCAGGCCTACTCATTGCCTTTCCTTGCCAAAGCTATGCTGAACAGACTCTTCAAAAACCTCCTAAATAAAGTAACCCACGCCCTAACCTAGCACTGGGCGCATTGGGATGCTGGAAGGCCTTCTTCAGCATGCGTGTGAACGCTGGCTGGCCCACTACAGCCCGCGTTTACCTAACAAAGCAAAAAATCAGGAAAGTTTCCGCCGGGACGAAGAGATTTTTGTCAGTTAACTGGAACTCCCAGCCATGCATGGCTGAGAGTTCGCCTAAAACCCTAGCTCCTTCTAGCCTATAAGAGGAAGGGTAGGGGTACTATTCAAGGAGGAAAAATCATAACAAAGAAACTCTGCCAAATTGCCAAGTCCGTTTTGTCCCAACCCTTTAGCCTTTCCTCAAGCTTTAGGAGATTTCAAGCAAAGCAGTTGGAGGACAAAAGAAGAGGAGGAGCCCAGGATCAGGATCGAGGAACGGTGGCCGGTCTCTAAAATCATTGTAAGTTGATTCATATTGAGATTAATGAAAAAGATGCTTTTCCCGTCCCAAATACATGAGTCTTATCTATGTTATTTGATTTGTGTTTAATCTTTAACCCTCTAGTAGATCAGTAGCATGCATGCGTAGTTTTGTCTTGATTGCAGGATCGCTTTGTGGAAGGAGCAACAACAACAAGGAGATAAAAGCTCAACGGAGGATCTACTTCGACCGTCGATAAAAGGGTTAGTTGATTCTTCTCATGTTTGCCTGAGAAAAGGGGTTTTAGATCGGGGTAGAAGGTTAAAAGTTATTTCTGAAGGGTCATGATCTGCGTACAAGTTTAAATCCCTAGCTTGTTAGTCTGTAGGGTAGAATAACCCCACAACAGAATTGGCGACTCCACTGGGGATAGTCTTACTCTTAGGGTTTCCGGATTTGGTTAAAGATCTTTTGGGTAGTTCAAAGAAGTTCAATCTCTGTTTCTTTGTTTATTTTTGTTTTCTGTTAGGTCAATGCTAGCAGGGAACCTGGTTATCAATACCAGTCTTCCTTGACTGACGCTTGACATTTAGTCACGAGACACACAGAGGTACAGGCGGCCTGCAGAAGGCCTGCACGCGTGTGCCCGCGCCCTAACCATCTACAACCCGCGTGTGAACGCCTGCTGTAGTGGTTTCAGTAGCGTGTAGAGCCCAGGAAGCTTAAGAGGCAGTCCCCTCTTCCCTTTCAGAAGTTTATCTTCTCAGGGGGATTTCTGGATCCTGTCTGGGTCTTGATTGGTTTATTGTCTTGTGTTTCAGTCTGTCTTATTGTGTTGTTTTTCTTTACATTGGTTTTTCTTTTTCCAAATCTTGCTTTTCTGTTAAAGTGATAGCATCTAAGCCTTTTAGAGACTCTGGTTGTCAATACCAGAAGCCTTTTTCAGGACTAGACTGTCTGTGTGTGATTTTATCTCAGTTTTTATACAGACCCGCGGCCTGTTTAAGGCTAGCCCGCGGGTACCCGCGCGCTGTAGAATCTCAGCACGCGTTTGCACACGTGCTGCCTTGGTGACAGTCGCGGGCTTGATTGGCAGCTTTTCAGCTTGGGTGGGGCAGTCATCCCCTCCTGTGGTGAGAAGAGTTCCTCTCAGGGGTCTGGAGTCTGGGGCTGCACAATCAACAGGTTAGGGAATTTCCCCCTTAGCTTGTGTTTGTTATTAGATTTTTTGATAGAAAAGACAAAAGAGAAAAAATATTTGTTTTATGGTTTTTAGGCAAGTGTTAGAATCGGTGCTATCTTGACTTCTTTTTTCACATTTTGTGCTCTAATTCTGGTTGCGATCTACGCTTTAAGCCAGAGTTGTCTTTTATTTCTCTTGGTTTTGATCTTGTCATCATTTTTCCTTGTTGCGTGATTTTGCAATAAAATAAATTTTTTTTTTTTCCGTAGGGTAGAATAACCCCACAACAGGTGGGACCGACAGGGAGGTTGGTCCGACTCCACGATGACTTAAGACTCAAGATACAAAAAATAAATCCCAAGGCCAACTAGTAATCAAAGAGCACACCAAAAATAATCAAATGACCAATATGCACACAAACAGGGTAAAGTGGCTAAAAGGGTCCTCCCTCCCTAAAGAAGGTATGTCTCACCCAAGAGGGGCCTAAGACTCCCTACTAAAGATCGGAGGTAACAAAATTAGTTATAAGGGCCCTTGTGGGATTAACAACCATTCGGTTAGATCCCCCCAGAGAGGTAATCCTCCATAAAGGTTGTGTGTTGTCTGACCCTTATCTGACCTAGGGTACCTGCAGAATAACCCCTGCAAGTAACCTATGTGGCACCTAAGTCAAGGAACTAAGAAACCAATGTAGAACTGATGCACAAGTGAGAAGTCATAAGTCAGGTCCATCGTATGGGCAGGGTATAAAATCCCAAAACCTTGAAAGTATCGTCTCTCATAGAGGTAAGGGCACTAGCAATATCCCCAGATACAAATAGATCCCTAGAAATATCTCTGACGCTAAGAAGGTATCGGGGGGATATCCCTTCAACCAACCTCGCACGACCTTGTGATTAACTCTGGTGTAAGCAGAGCCTCCTGATATTACCAATTATACAATGGATTTCTCCACTCCCTTAGTAAGAAACCTATGTTGATTTAATAGCCTTGGAGAAGTTTACTCACAAAATCCTATTCCAAGGCACTAAATCCTAAGCTAGTTTGTGCACGCTAGAAAATAAAATCGTTACTAATCAATTTTAAATTATAGCGTTAATTTTAATGGCTGTGCTTACTCAAAAATGTATGGTAGTGAAACTCATGATGTTATGACTCAGGAAGTAAAGTAAATATGACTACAATGCAAAGTCCCAACTTCAATTTTCAATGAATGATATGCTTCTTAAAACAATGCAATTTTCAATTTCAACTCTCCAATTCTGAAATAAAAATGCAATATTTCTTTACATGGACTAAGCTAAATGACAAAGACTCGACATATCAAAATTCCAATCAATGTAAAATTCCTAATATTTTTGTATTTTCAATATAAAAAAAAATGAAAATGCATGGACTGGACAACAACGTGATATATAAAGATTCTACTATGTATAGAAGGAGACAACTCAAGTAGGATACCAAGGAGAAAAACACCCAGCCCAATGTACAAGGACAATCAAAATGAAAAGATGACGACAAAGACTCCATCCATAAATTCAACCAAAGATAGGTTTCCTGTCATCCCACAGACACTTAACAGTCATTATAGAGACCGAAGAAGACTCAACAATCATCAAAACCTACCTAGCAACCACCAATCCTAGCAAACAAACACAAGAGGTTGATATATGTGACTTTTCAAGGAAACATAGCATATGTACGCAGCTTGCAGAAGGACAACACACATATATATGCTACTATCAAGCAAAAACCCGTGTATATGTTTCAAAAACACAACTAGGCAAAGGAGAAGGCTGAAAGACTCAGACCTAGAGTGAACAGAGGCTGTCAAGTAATGATACGACAAGAAACACAGTATTAATGAGAGAAATCTAAGGAGAAAAACACTCCAAACCCCAAAAAAGAAGATTCAATCCCAATATGGTTGCCAATTCTGTTACAAGGAAAATCTCTCTATGGCTAGGGATAAACCACAATAGACGGAAATGACTGTAGAAATCAACTATATTCTCAAGTATGCTATATAAACAAATATGCTAGAAAGACAATATAAAAAGGCCTACCTCGTCCAGACGCTCGATGAAGTCCACCATTGAGCACTTAACCCAAAGAAATATACCTGCAAATAGTCCTCAACAACAAAGCAAAGCAAGCATATGGTGATAATATATGATTTTAACACATTTGATAACACAATCCATTAATATACATAACAAATATGCCCATGGCTAATAATTCAAATATTTGTGAGATATCAATTGGACGGGAAAAGAGTATTTCTATTAATATATGATCAACATAAGTGAAAAAGTTACAAACTTCTGTGTCGACACGGTTCAGAACCAAGAAATTAAGTTCCTTCTAGTATATGGAAGGCCAAGGATAATTGATCTCATGTCGTGACATGGAAACCCGACACCATTTTTCATTTTTGGGCACAAATCATGATGTACGCGGGCTGTAGTGGTGCAACCTGCATATACGCATGTTTTATAGTAGGCAAGATGCATATATGTGGAAAAAATGTATTTTTAGCTCTAATATTTACAAAAAGGGATGAAAAGTTTGCATAGGGAAATGGAAAAAGGCCTTCTGTGCAAGATTGCATAGGGTGAGGAAAATCTTGCTATAACAGTGGGAATTGGGAAAAATGGACCCTCTAGCTAACTATTTCCTAAACAAGGCTGCTGATGGTAATCTTTGTAATGTAGAGTCTTTGTGTATGAAATTGACCTGGAGGAATAACAAGCTGGGGGATGGTGCTATCTCCAAGAGAATTGATCATTTTCTAGTAGCTGAGCAACTTGTGGATAGTATGTGTAACATCAAATCATAGACAAGAGATGGAGGGTCATTTGATCATGTTCCAATCTTTCTTCAAGTGGGGGTTATGACCTCAAAATATTTTGGTCATTTTCAGTTTAATTCTCATTGGCTTAAGGACCTAGAATTCTAAGTGTTGGTTCAAGATGAATGGAAGCGTTATGATAGTGAATTGGAGGACTTAGCTATGTACCTATTTAGTGACAATTTGAAGAGAATAAGAAGGAAAAATATAGAATGGGAAAAGGTAAAATTCAAAGACTCTCAAGAACGGATTTGGATGCCTTTGGGTAGTTCTCAATTAACAACAACATGTCCCCAAGACATCCACTACCTATCAATGCATCTGTATCTCGTCACGTGCACCCTTGTGACTTCACATCATGCATCCAAGGCCAATGGGTAGCTCTCTAATAGCTACAACATGTCATCATGAGACTATCTAGTTTCCCATAGAAAACTCAGATATCTTATGCATGACATTCAGTACCGTGCGATAACATCTATACCTCGTCTCTTTAGCATGCATCTAGGGCTAGTGGATAGCTCTCCAATGCCCACAACATGTCATCATGACATCCACTACCTTGCAATAACATCTGAAGACATCACTCCCTCTGAAGAGGGACTACGCCGAGCTTGTCCTTGAAGTACTCAAACTTCATCCTTGACAATGACTTTGTCATCACATCCACAACCTGCTCATTGATAGCCACATATTCAAGCCTCACTGCTCCCTTCTGCACCATATTGGAGCCTCACTGCTCCCTTCTGCACCATATAGTGATACTTGATTTCGATATGCTTCGAATTATCATGAAAACACTGGGTTCTCTTTGTTATCACCCTATAAGTTATAGGATCAACTGGTGACTGGAATATTATCTGTATCTAGTGTGTTTGTTGACAAATGATTTTTCATTCTGCAAATAATTTGAAAAAAGAAAAAGAAAAGAAAAAAGAAAAGAAAAGAAAAAGAAAAGAAAAAGAAAAGAAAAGAAAAAGAAAAAGAAAAAGAAAAAGAAAAGAAAAAGAAAAAAGAAAAGAAAAGAGGGCATAAAAGAATCCAATAAAAGCCCCATGCAATAATAGTAACTTGGTCCATACCTTTCAAGCATGGCCAAGTTCTTTTTTAAATTTGATGTTGATAGGGTAGTGAACGAATTTGGCTAAACAGTTTAATTTTAGCCAAAGTGTCTAGGTTAGATTAGTGAATAAATCTGGCTAGATTGTCTAATCCTGGTCAGATAGCCCCAGGGTAGAGTAATTTCTTAACCCAACAGTCTAATCTGGGTTAATTGTCATAGGAAGATAGGTTAGAATATAGGATAGTTGCTTTGTTGCTTCATTTAAATAAGAACCAGTTTGATGTAAGTGTTGCATCATGTTTCAGATGCTTTAAAGATAGTTTGGTCAAGCCCCATGGTGGTCTCTACTTGAAAAACCTTGGAAAAACCCATAAAACACATTTATCCCAAGTTTTTTCCCAGCGCATGTGTTTTCCGCTCCCCACTTATGCTCCCTACACATATCAACGGTCTTGATCGTGGCGCCCAGATCTACGGTGTACAGAGCATTCCGGACCCCCCCGACCGTTCTGCT